>JAVTVY010029920.1:0-129211 GCA_036873755.1 Hanleya hanleyi
ATTTAGGAATCGGACCAGAAAGGTATGTTGCACAACTCGACCACAAGGGCAACCTGTCTACCACATTTGAGAAAGATCCAGGCAGTACTTCCTGAGAAATCACGATAACAAATTTTCATGAGGAAATCTAAGATGGCCGCCTGGTGGCCATATTGGATTTCCAATTTGAACCGAAAAGGTATCTTGCACAACTAGACCCCAAGGGGAACCTGTGTACCAAATTTGAAAAAGATCCATGCAGTAGTTCCTGAGAAATCGCGATAACAAGGTTTCATGGGGCAATCCAAGATGGCTGCCTGGTGGCCATATTGGATTTTCGAATCGGACCAGAAAAGGTTTCATGCACAACTAGACCCCAAGGGGAACCTGGGTACCAAATTTGAAAAAGATCCATGCAGTAGTTCCTGAGAAATCGCGATAACAAGGTTTCATGGGGAAATCCAAGATGGCTGCCTGGTGGCCATATTGGATTTTCGAATCGGACCGGAAAAGGTATCTTGCACAACTAGACCCCGAGGGGAACCTGTGTACCAAATTTGAGAAAGAGCGATACAGTAGTTCAATGAGAAATCGCGATAACAAGGTTTCATGGGGAAATCCAAGATGGTTGCCTGGTGGCCATATTGGATTTTCAAATCGGACCAGAAAAGGTATCTTGCACAACTAGACCCCAAGGGAAACCTGTGTACCAAATTTGAGAAAGATCCATGCAGTAGTTCCTGAGAAATCGCGATAACAAAGTTTCATGGGAAATCCAAGATGGCTGCCTGGTGGCCATACTGGATTTCCGAATCGGACCAAAAAAGGTATCTTGCACAACTAGACCCCAAGGAAAACCTGTGTACCAAATTTGAAAAAGATTCATGAAGTAGTTCCTGAGAAATCGCGGTAACAATGTTTCATGGGGAAATCCAAGATGGCTGCCTGGTGGCCATACTGGATTTTCGAATCGGACCAGAAAAGGTTTCTTGCACAACTAGACCCCAAGGGGAACCTGGGTACCAAATTTGAAGAAAGATCCATGCAGTAGTTCCTGAGAAATCGCGGTAACAAGGTTTCAGGGGGAAATCCAAGATGGCTGCCTGGTGGCCATATTGGATTTTCGAATCGGACCAGAAAAGGTTTCTTGCACAACTAGACCCCAAGGGGAACCTGTGTACCAAATTTGGAAAAGATCCATGCAGTAGTTCCCGAGAAATCGCGGTAACAAGGTTTCATGGGGAAATCCAAGATGGCTGCCTGGTGGCCATATTGGATTTGCGAATCGGACCAGAAAAGGTTTCTTGCACAACTAGACCCCAAGGGGAATCTGTGTACCAAATTTGAAAAAGATCCATGCAGTAGTTCCTGAGAAATCGCGGTAACAAGAATTGTTTACGGACGGACTGACGGACTGACTGACTGACTGACGGACGACGGACCACGGACGAAAAGTGATTTGAACAGCCCACCATCTGGTGATGGTGGGCTAAAAAGTTGAGTGAAATTGAATTAAGAGAGTTAAATTTAAAAAAGTAAGAGTGGAAATTGATCCCACTCAATACTTGAGTGAGATTTTCACTCAGCTTAACTTATTTTTCACTCAACTTGAGTTAGATGCACTCAACTTGAGTGACATTCACTCAAGCATAAGAGTGGAAATTGATTCCACTTAAGCTGAGTGAACTTGAGTGGTTTTAACTCCAGTTGAGTGAAAATAATTCAAGTTGAGTGAAAAGTAACTCAAGTTTGATTGAACAGGTACATTTCACTCAAACTTGAGTGGAACAGTTCACTCAAGTTTTTTTACAGAGAGTACGGATTTTACAGATAAGAGTGTGGCATAAGAAAACGTGTGAGTGGGAAATTAACGTCCAGAATTTCGGTCTTGGATGCGTTTAGTTAAAGAACCAAATTAACAAAAATACAACAGGTTACAAAAAGAGAAATCCGTGGCGAAAACATTTCAGGTTAGGAATTCGGAAGAATGAGAAATAAGTATATATGGACAAGTATTGTGTACAATATTTTAGTAAATATGGGGCGGCGCTTACTGACCATTCAGAGGGAAATATGTTTAGCCTGTTTAGCCCATACTGGCGAGACTAGAACATGAACAAATAAGCAAAGTCCACTTTAATTCACACGTGCTAACGACAAGCGCCACTGAACAAGATAGAGAAAATAAAATAACAGGGCAACAGTTTGGTTCCAAATGATCCTTGTCTGTTTAGAGCATTTCTATAACAAACTCAGCCTAAGGACATAAGCTGGTGCAATACAGGATATTTCACACTTCAGACATTTCGCCATTCAGATACCATCAGTCGGTGCTTGATGCAATGAAATTTGTTGTTTTGTTTGTCTTTAAAACCACCGATTACACCTTTATTATCCTGACTCAGCCTGTGGTTGACATTAGATAAGTAATTGCTTAGTATTTCGTTGAGATTCATTTACAACACATATAAGGGAAGTGGGAAGAGGTGCCGACATACTGAGAGAGTCACATGACTTCACAGCATAGTCTTCCGGTTAAACTATTCTAAAGCACATACCAAGAATCTGACGATTCGTGATATGTGTTGTATCTTAGGTACGCATTTATGGTACCTGTTCATGTGGCAACTTGGATGATATGACCACGGCCTCTAGCACCGGCATAAGCGGTATTAGATTTATTACTGTGTGCATATCACGTATGCTATTATTCAATCATGCAAAATATAGACAGAAAATTATAATATGTATAACCTAAATATGCATTATCTCTAAATAGTTAATTAACACGGACAGTTATTAACTTATACTATTGTTTAATTATGCCAAATTATAGGAAAAAAATAAATAATAAATAAAAACAAATAGGAAAAAATGCTCACAATTGTTTTTGTCAATATTTCAACCTTGGTACACATTCGTTCGCTTTCAACGTACAAGAATGTACAGAAAGGGGTACATGTCCTAAGAGGGAAAAGTCTGTAAGGGGAAATTCTCGAGCAGGAAAAGTGCGCAGGGGGAAATGTCTGAAGGGGAAATGTCCGCTCACCAAGCTGGTGATATGTATATATTTATCGAACATCAATTTTGTTACGAAAAAACAGTAATTGTTTAATTTTTGACGATCTGCACATTTTGTCTTTGACGTTTCTTCGATATCAAACAAATGATCTAAACTGGATATACACTAATACTTAAATTCCAACAATAAAGTTAATGATCTCAATTCCGGACTTAATTATAATTGAAGGTAATCCGTGAACAATATATTTTACCAGATATCAGCGACATATGGATCTGATCTCTTCCCGAAGCCTAGAGCCTGTTGCAGTTCAATTTATAACTGTTTTAATTTTGGGGAATATGCAGTATGCATCACATTATCACAGAAAGGACTATTATATTACACTGATTATAGTTCTGATTTTCATTTATCAAAAATATATCCTTTGTTGTAAGCATGGGAAAGAGTGCAACAGTGTGAACCGCAAATTCAAGCCTGCCGCTGCTATCGGGGCACATCTATTTAGGACTGACTTCATTTATCTCGGGAATCCAGGATTGGGCCTTTTCAATCTATGTTTACCAAGGAAGACATTTACTAAGCCGCACATATAGAAGATATGTGGTATTCATACAAAAAATACATGTAACTTTGCCCTGGAAAATAATTTGGACAATATGTATCGACATAGGATAATGATAATAAGATTAGATTAGATTAGATATCTAACCTCACCCGGATATAATAAATTCACAATGTCTCATTGATTCCATGGGCTAAAATGGGGAGAGGCAGCGTAACGTTGCTCGGTTCTTCCCCCTCCCGCATCCCTCACCCCACATCACCACCCCAGACCAATACGCTGAATTATATCATTGGGAAGATATACCAACGTTAATTTGAAAATGCCGCTGTATGCAAGTTCCTGTAATATCCCAATATTAATACCTTCCACTCCTTATTAATTATGACATATACACATTCCATTTCTGCCCGTATAACTGGGTGTGTGCTCGCGATATTTATAGACAACAAATCTGTTTGAGAACAAACACTATTTATCAGCATATATTATGGTAAGTCTTAAGATGAACCTATGATGTCTTAAGATGAAGTCTAATATAAAACAATTAGAATGCCTTGAATATAAAGAAGGCCATACTGTACTCAATATCAAGTTTTCTCTCGTATTCAAAGTTACTTGAACTGATTACATCCTAGAACACCTTTACTCGGCAAAACAGATCAGATCTACAACTTATCTGGACGTTTGGACCCTTCGTGCTGATTTCCGCTCATATCTGGTGATTAACAGTAGATATGGATAGCTAAACCGCGGTATCGTCTGCGCGTCACCGATAATGTCGATAAGAGACACACCCGTCCTGCCTCACGAACATTTATCTCTACCGCTGCCTCGGCCCTTGACATCAAAAACCGACCGCTCAGATATAATCAGCGATTTATTTATTTGTCACCACTAACGGAAACACATTTGGGGCACCTAAACGCTGATTTTTACAAACGTCACCAGTATAATCAGTTTAAGGGGACGATAACACTGGTGACATTAAGGAAAATCAGCAGCATGGGTTAGTGTCAAAACGGAACGCACAATACCGCTAGTGGTGACGTTTTCTTGAAATCATCGATTGCGTCGAAACAAGACCAGTAGGAAAACGGGGCAAGTTACTGGTGATTTTTTGGCACTTTGTCACCACAGCTTGTTCACAGTGTCAATTACCCGTTCAGGGAAAAACAGAGGTGCTATGAATACAAATCAAACTGATGATCTATGACCTTGTTTATTCTTGTTTTACGCATGCTAATTTACATTCAATTTGTCCACTATGTTTTGTTGGCGGTTGCGACATCAACAACCGTTCTGTCCATGCAAGTAACGTGATGATCCATATTATTTGATACCGTTTAATACATTCATGTTCATGAAGATGAAACCAATTATGGTGTCAATGTTGGGCATAACTCACACCAACAAGCAGAATAGAAGGATGAATCGTGTTATTTTATATGGTTTTATTTTCTCAATGTTATTACATTCATGTATGATGGTGATGAATCTAATTCATTCTGTCAATGTTGGGTACCGTGACTCACACCAGCAACAGAGGAGGGGTCAATAACGATATGTTTTGCTCTCCAGCATTCTCTAAAATGGGCCTGTGATGATTCTGTCGACAATACTGTGAGCCCGTATTTGCGCGATGTTCACTTTATTAGACAAATCTTCTTGAAGAGCTCATAAGAGTCCGTTTGGTTTCGGCCAAGATGCAAGAAATACCTACATGTCATCGATATGATAATACTCTTCTTATCCAATTGGATGAAAAGCTTTCACAGCGGTTCTAACTAAACATGCCGATCCAGATTCTGTGTTGCTCAAAAGGGATTGGCTACCCAGTCTTTCAAGTGTGATATACTGTCAAACGCAGATAAGGATTTGTCACATTCAGAGGCAAAGTTCACAAGAAGATGCAGCTTGCAAAAAAAAAAATCCCCACGCCAGAGATCTGCGATCCGATTCCTTCTTTTTATATATCCCAATTGTCTGTAACTTTCGGAAGAAGTTTTTCTCGTAGTGCTTGCAGCTTCCTGTTAAAACACAAATGTGAGGACCCAAGGTCAGGCATTGTGTTTTTGATGGATGCCACCAGTCTCTCAACATGATCCTTGGCATCAGTTCCACCACCAATGACCTCGCCCAGCTCATCCATGCAGTGCGTGAATGATTGCAAGATTGATTCCTCGTCGGTTTTTTCCACCTCGCGTAAGCCAACGGAAAGTGTTTCATTGGCACCAATTGTTATTTGGAAGTTCTGGAATTGACGGTGTTTCTGGGAAGTGCCATACTGGTGTGCAAAGTACTTCCCACAATACCTGACATTGTGGTTCCACTTGTACTGGATTCCAACGACTGAAGCATGGCCTCTCCAACTTGAACATAGCCCAGATGTCTGGCTTCCATGAATTCGAGGGGAGATTCTTCTCATCTACACGAATTAAAGCTAATTTGGCCAAAACAACTATTATAACAGAATTTATTTTATTCATGCTCACATTCAGAGATAGAAGTTCCATCACAACCTGTCTGATGTCATCCGTGTATCTGCCATCCTCAAATGTGCTCATTCCCTCATCTTGTAGAATTGCGTTCACGTCCTGTAAAGTTCTGTTCTCATTTTCCAGATGCTTAACTTGAAGTTTCAGTTCCTCAATCTTCTCAAGGTTCTGTTCTATTTCCTATGATTCATATCCATCTCACACCACATCTATACCGTTTGTATCTTTGTTCTCTAATGCTCTCTTTGCTTTCCGACTATGTTCAAGTTTCGCCTCAATGGCAGTTTGTAGTTTTTGTACTGTATCATTAAGTTCCTGTTTTGTCAAGTCGTCCTTCTTGCTGCGTTTCATTTCGGCTAATTAGTCGGACTGCTTTGTAATTGTTGCTTCCATTTGCTTCAATTTCTTGTTGAGATTTCTCTTTGTCCCAGATAGTTGATCATATACAGCATCCAACTCGGCACATTTACCTTGGAATTGAGACTGAAGTGCATCATATTTCGATTTTCCGCGAATTCAACAGCTCTCTTCGCCAACAAATCCTCTTCGTGTTCACGATTCAGGTCCTGTAACTCACAATGACCTGGTTGAATTTTGTTCCAAAAGTGTCCAATTCCCCATGTACTTTCTGTTTGTCCGCTTCCAATTCTGTAAGTTTTTCCTGCAGTCGTGTTCTGCTAATATCACTGTATGAGTTCTGCTGTACCATTGCCTGATCAGGATCAGGGAAGCTAAATTTTCTATCCAGGTATTTCTCAAGTTCTGTGGCTTTCCTCTTCAATTTAAGTCCTTTGACTTTCTGGTGAACACGGGTGAACTTCGTATACATACAAGGTCATATATTGGGCATCTTCATTTTAAAGTGATCGTAAACCCTCAAGTATAGTTTCCATCAAACGAAAGATCATTGCAAACAGTGTGGAAAAATATTTATTGTAATTTTCATGATTTTATTACACAGAGTAAACTGCAAATAAAGTATGGTATTCTATGGTGGTCTGTTGCAATCATATTTAGGTCCAGGCGTGACGTCACACTGTCTTAATACACATATTCCAAACTGTGTATGCACTTTCCAATGCTTGATTCAAGCTTAAAGGTGAACTGAAAAGCTTTTCAATGTTCTGTTAAAATGTCATGAAACAAGAACTTCTATAGTTGTTACAATTATGTGTGGTAATAGTTCTGTGGGTTATTGTTTTATTTTGGGTATATGTGAAGTCAAAACTTATACCGAGAGCCAGAACTTTTAAAAACGTCATCGCTTGCCTCCCGTTGTTTTTGGAACGTCATGACGTTATAGTGGTCCTCGTTCATTCATCCGACGTAGCATGACGTCACATTTGAATAAAACTTGAATGAAGGGGACCACTATAACGTCATAACGTTCTACAAACCAAGAAAGACAAGCGATGCAAGTTTTCAAGACGGATTTATAACAGGATAACTTAAATATTGTTATTAGTGCAATTTGCAAACTATGTTTGCCCCAAAAACGTATAACAGTTATGTCACATAAGACAAGATGTATATAAGCAACAATTTAGATAAAATTAAAAGCTTTGCAGTTCACCTTTAAGGTGTTTATACTTTGAATTTCAACACAGACTCACTGTTCCAATTGATTCACCAAAATCGGGGAAATTAAATGCAAGAGTCAAATTGACTTCACCCTTACGAGTTACCATCTCCCAGATTTTGGTGAACCATGCACATTGGAACCGTGAGACTGTGTTGAAACTCAAAGTATACACACCTTAAGCTTGAATCAAGCATTGAAAAGTGCATACACAGTTTGAAATATATGTATTAAGGCAGTGTGACGTCACTGGACCTAAATATGATTGCAACAGACCACCATAGAATACCATACTTTATTTGCAGTTTACTCTGTGTAATAAAATCGTAAAAAATTACAATAAATATTTTCCCACACTGTTTGCATGCAATGGTCTTTCGTTTGATGGAAACTTTACTTGAGGGTTTACGATCACTTTAACAAGGCAATTTCTACGTTTCCACTTTGAATTTCCCTTGATATATCTGCCTCCGCCTTAAATGTTCAGAGAACTTATAAATAGACACGAGACGTCACTGACCTCGAAACCATTTGAATTTCGAAATGTGTCATATGAGAGCATTGTTGATTGGCTGACCTATATGCTTAGCCAACACAACCACCATATTATAGGAGGAATGACGCCGCTACTTGAGGATGTCACTCTAAACACACAATCGGTGTGTGCGTTCTGATTGGTTCGTCTCTCGTTCATATAGGTTAAATTTACATCTCGAATTTTGAACACTGAAGGTGGTCAGATAAATCAAGGCAGGTTCGAAGTGAGAACGTAGAAATTGGCTTGACAAAGTGAATGATAATAAATAATGGAAAGAAATGATGCGACTGTTACTTTAAGGTTAAGATTACCTTTAGCACACTCTGAATTATGACCATACATACCTATTTAACACATGAGTAGAAGTAGCCAACATCTTTATTACAACAATATTAGTGTCCCTTCAAAATGGTCTTTTAATTATGAGTAATTTGTCGTCTTACAAAAGTCTTACTTTTGATATTACTTTATTCAATGCCCTACCAATAATGACTATATCCAATACAGGTATTATGATGACTGCAAAGTTTACATTCAATTAATACATTAAGGCTTATATTAATTTACTATCAGAAATCACAAATTTTAAATATACAGCAATTAATTTAATTTTATGAATTTAAGGTACATAGATTACATACAGTATTGGGTGATACACTGTCCAGTGCACGTTATCTACTTGACAATTTTCCTGAGGGTAAACTTTTTCACAAAATATCACAATCTGTAACACAAAGGAAATTGACCAGAGAATTAATCTATTTATTTGCATGATGGATGTCTCATTCGGCGTTCCGTTTTTAATTGTAATAATTTGCTTAGGCTTTGGCCAAGAAAATTATTAACACAACAACAACAACGTGAACAGATGAAAAATACAATATAAACCACACAGATACAAAATATATTATCTTCTGATATGCTGAGAGCACTTAAAATTCCAGGCACAATTGCTTGGGTGTTTGTCTTCGATATATATCAGACCCTAAGTCAACTATGTCAACAAAAAGGGAGAGAGGCTGAGTAATATATCGTCGTGTATACTTTTGAATTTGCAGGTTCAAAAGAATGATGTATGCGGTTTCCTTTTTCATTATGTAATAGCTAGATCTATTTAAACTGGGAGTAGCACGTCATCGATTTGACATATTGGCTCGACCTCGATCCTTGACACGTGGACAACAAAAGGGGCGGTGCCCGTTGACCTTGACACACACGCGATGCACACACAAATATTTTCAGTCCGTGAGAGGTGCGCGGCTTTTGACAGCAAAACCCATCCCCGTAATTTCTTCGATACGGTGAAGTGTGGCACATGTTTCTAAAGATAAAGTCTTCAATTTTCAAAAATGAGTGATACAAGTTTTCGGGAGGCGATTTGACTTTTTTAAAGCATTTTTTTCTGCAAATTTTGATCATTTTTTCTTAATTTCCCGAAAAATCCGGATATTTTTTTTCGAAAGCCTTCCGCAAATTTGTATTGATCACTCGATTTTCTGCACTTTGACACTAACTGTTTGAACAATTATTCAATTTATACCTGTAACTTATGTAACAACTCTTGGGTTTTTACATCTTTTCATGGTAAAATCAGCAAAAAATCACCGAAATGTTTGTGCCATCGTTCAGACACCCGATTTTGACCCCACCACTCGGTCTTCTATCTTCCCCTAACAAGCGAATAATTTTCCTATCTCCGTGAAATTTCACATCCAAAAAGCTGAATACCTAAGCTTTTTATTGATATGACCTTTATTTGATTTATTATCGCGATATAAGTAAATTTCATACATATGTTGCAGTGCATATGCGGTTTTTGCATGGCGATCGACATGTCCCTCGCTTTGGTCACGTGGTGTAAACAGCCTACATTCACATTCAGATTTTAACCCAAATGATAATTTACTCAAGTTGCCGTATTGGTCCTTAGACATGACAGGGCCTAATGCAGCACGCAGTAAGCAGTTATTGATAGGAGTACTATGTTACATAGTAGGCCTACTCCTATTAATTGTTGTATACAAATATCGACCATACTTTCCGATTTGAATATATGTGCGTATAAACCAACTTGTTTGGTAGTGTCTATAGGGAATGAGATGGACCAACCAGCTGGGAAAATTCACTTATCGTTTAGTTTTGTCTGTTCAAATGAAGGGGGAGGTAACTCGACTCTGAGTATGACTGGTACATTTCCATTTTTCAGAGCGGAGAAATCGCGACAGAGTGTTGATTTTGAAAGTGAACAGGTGAAACCCTCAAATGTTGGGTGAGGTGAACGCAATCTGATAGTAAGTAGATGACCGTATAATTTGAACCACCCATTATAGCCGACGGCAGCTAAGCTGGATTTGAAAACATATAACCAAATTTTGAAGGATTCGAAAACGATGGACGGGGAAGAACAACAACAACAACGCTTGGGTCTTGTCCAAGGCCATGTGGGACTGGAATACGTTCTCCTTTAATATGTTGTCTACCATGGCGAACATCCAATTAAAAGAAAGGCTGTCAGTCACCCATTGTATTGGACTAGCTT
This sequence comes from Hanleya hanleyi, assembly GCA_036873755.1. NCBI lineage: Eukaryota > Metazoa > Mollusca > Polyplacophora > Lepidopleurida > Hanleyidae > Hanleya > Hanleya hanleyi. Next base: position 10,721 of record JAVTVY010029920.1, read on the forward strand.
GGGTCCTACTGTTTACCGTCCAGGGTAGCCCTTGTTGGCGTGACCAGGGGATGCTCACGCCATAATAACTTATCCATATCATGGAGTTAACAGGCGCCGCGGAGCATATTCAAAAGTGGGAGGCTGACCCCTATCTCGACCATAAAGTGGGGGGGCTGAAGTCGCCCCGAGATAGGGCTTATAACATTACAGCTCCGAAAAGTGGGGGCCCCCCAGCCCCCCCCGGCTCCGCGGCCCCTGGTTAAATATAGATGGAGGGACAACTCCGCCAGCCGCCGGTCGCTGACCCGTGAGGTCGCCCACAGAGCTACTGTTTTCTGAATGGCCGTCAGTCACGATCTGTCCGTTTGATATTCAATGTATGATTCCGCCGACCGAGTCGTTGGTTCTTATTTGCAGCAGTAAAACATTAACCTAAGTTGAAATTAAAAATGCGCAGTAGTTCTACGTAAAAATAACGGTGCATTAAGTATGCGCAACACAAATAGTAGGCAATTTGAAATCATACTGAATATGAGCATATTTCATTGATCAGAATATGGCCATTCATAGCTTAGTTACATGACTTTGGAATTATACTGTCATTTTGTATATTTTATCGTTTTTTCTACAATTTCCGCATTTCTCAACAAAACAAAAATTTGCAGGGCAGGGAACTTGGTATAAGTACAGCGAATGTGGAAACGAATAGCACATGGGGGACCGGTTGGACCAGCTAAAAAAATTCTCAAAAACCCCATTTAAAATACATGGGCAATTTTGCCACGAACAGAAAATACATCATGTTTGCTGCCGAATTAACAGAATTTCAGCATTTCAAAAATGACACATTTTGTGCTTGCGTTCAAGATCAAATAAAAGAGTATATATCAGTCTTTGCCATTTTAGGGACCGGAAGCCTGAATCTGGATAAAATGCAATATTGTAAACACTAGATTGGCATTTTCTCGCTTTTGCGCTGCCTCAAAGCTATTAACTAATGAGTCAGCCAAGGCCGTTTTACCCCCTGCGTGCTAATCGCTAATTGGTCTTCAATACTTGTCTATTGAGGAATGGTTCCCTGGTGAGTAAAAATAATTTCTACCCAATTATTAAGGCAAAAAGAGGATTTGAGAACGGGAAGCATAATAAACACATCCTGTATATATTACAAATGAATATGGCCTCTATATTGTATACGGTGAGTGTGTGCTGCTAAAATTTTGATATATAAGAGCTGAAAATACATGGTTGCGACTTATTTACAAAATTTTCTGACCAAGAGCAACACCTTCAGCACAACGAAGATATTCTTTCTCACGGCAAAAAAATGGACCTGCATGTGGAACAACTTCGGTTAGCCTGTCGCTTGTGTGTGGGGACCGAAAAACTTGTATCCTTTCGATAGAAACCCGGTTTCAAAACACAAATTCAAGAAACAAATCTTGCAGGCATGTGGCATATATATCCAGAGTGATATAATTTATAATAGAAACGATGTAAGTGATGTGCCTATCACTGTTGGGTCAAAATAGTCTCTCATTCCCTCCATGGTGAAACTCAACACTTCCCGGTAGCGTGCACAGCGGGCGGCTAAGTACCAATTCACATTTCCAATACACTCAACTTATACTAGCTTTGATGACGTCGATGGGGCGCATGCGTGGGAATCCGACAACTGCCGAACATGACCGAACCTGCTTTAATCCCCCAAATACACACAGGCTAATCCGACGAATCCCTGCTGTGGCAGAATCATACATTGAACACTTCGATCTGGCAGAGTTGTCTCTCCATCTATATTTAACTCCATGTCCATATAAACACCCAATATGCTCACGAAAGCACAGAGGGTAGAAAAAAAAACAAAAAACAAGTGACTCTAGTTTGTTGTTGTTTCTCGACACACATCAAAATGTCCTTCCTCCTCGCTTCACGCCAACGCCATCTTTCTTTCCCTTTTTTTTGCGCACACGATTACCCAAAATGCAAACCACGCACGTGTTTGGAAAGAAATTTGTCCACTGGCAAACAACATGTCGGCTGTTAGGTGGGCCGTCGAATTTGAATTATTCACTCAAAACAGAACAAAGGAATATTTTGAAGTATGTGTGTGCCATGAAGCAACAGAATTGATGGCCCCCCTAACAGCTGACATGCTGTTTACCGGTGGACGAATTTCTTTCCGAACATGTGCGCGGTTTGTATTTTGGATAAACCCCTCGGCGAGAGCCTCGGGCTTCCATGAAACAACACGTGCTCACGGAGTTGAGCAGGGAAGACGTTAGTTTGTCCCGAGAAACAACAACAGCCCTGAGTCACTTATTTTTTCCTACCCTCTTTGCCATGTTTGCATTCGTGAGGAGTTTGTTTGTGTACAGTATTGAAGTTGATGGTATAAGGTACGGTTTAAATATCTATTTCTGTCAAATTACATGAGATGGAATTTTGATGTTGCTCGCGCGCTATAGCTTGGTTTCTCCGACGCAATGGTGTGAGCATCCCCTGGGCACGCCAACAAGGGCCACGTCCAGGGAGTTGTACACGAAACTGCTTAAGTTACGATAAACGTAAGGACACTTGCGTTGCCCTAGCACCATTGTGGGCAGTGGTAATGAATTCGAACCAGGCATACCGGTAGTCAGTTCATTCATATTTTCACGACCGCATTGTCTCCTCTATTCCCCTCGATTAGTTGAACTATGTGTAGCATGACTGCCTGGTTATTGGACACTTTTTTATGAATAAGAGTCTGCAGGTCGGCCATGCAACCATGTATGGCCGAGAAAGTAACACTGGATAAAGGACTAAGTTGATAAATCATCATAAAAAATATTGAAAAATTGAAGAAAAAATACGGGGAGCGCCTAGCCACATATACAGTACAAGGCAGAAATAACTTGTTCATAAACGCGAGTAGAACGCGAAGTAATCGGGACTGACCCGCGCTAGTTTATTGAAGAAGTCGCGACTATAAATTTCGGAACACGCGGTTTAGACCCGACTGATTTCTGTAAACGCGTCAGCGTGTAAAAGCGGCCGATGTCGCTATCGACGCGATCGTCTCGGGTTTTAACGCGATCCACAGGCATATTTCGAAAGGGATTACTTTATTGATCGCGTCAGATGGAGTCTTGTTGGCCGAACAAGCCAAGATTGACCACCACGTAAGAAATTCCCCACACAGTAAAATGTTCGTCGAGTGAAAGCTCATTGATAGTCCACACCATTCAATAACGAAATAATCGGAAATATAAGTTCAAAGTTTATTAAGAATCATACTATAAACGTATAAGAAGTTTATTTTGTTGAATACGTACCTTCATTGTGATGGAAATTGAGAAAATCAGCGAAGAATTTGCCGTGTTTTGAACCATCTTCAGCGTCATCGAAATCTCATTTCCCGCGGTAGAATGTGGGAGATATTGGCTTCATTCCAAAGGCCATTTCCCCCACTTTCGATCTATGATGAGTGATTTAACAACTAACAAAGAAATCACGAAGAATTTGATTGAATAGACATGTCCTTGTCATGAATATTCGTTCGATAAAACAAGGTCGACTGAGCTGGTTAATACCGCAAAGCTGATTAGTTGAGAATGAGGTCATCATAGGAGAGTCTATGAGACAATCGCAGCGATTGACCGGCTGTCTGTCTGTATGCCGGTCTTCAGTGCCGAGTGAATTTATCGCAGAGAAAATGCCTCAGTTGGAAACTTTAGCGAGCCGACTGTTGGATTTACAATGGAAATAAAGGGTTTCTCCAATTTATATGTCGGATTAAAACCCACAAAGATGATGTACTGGTATTTTAGCACGATCGTCCGCTTGAATTGAGCGAAAATTATCGTTTGGATGGGACATAGACGCAAGGTACATGTAATGCTCATTGTTGCCGAAATCAATTTTTTTTCTCGCCTGGTCTGGTTTTATTTTAGACACAAAAGCGCAGATATTTTCAAGGACAGATTAATTAAAGTGTGGGCTTTCTGAAATATATATATTTAGCGGGGTATCAATCAAGCTACATGCAAATATATTGCTTCAAAAAACACAGTCCATAACAAAATCCTCCCGCATGCATTCATCTGAGCATACAAGGCTGACAAACGAGACTATCGGCAAGTAGCAAAGGAACTCGTTTATTTACAACACGCGACTTGTTCTGATCGCGTCATGCAGTTACGGCGTACCGTCGACGCGTTTCAGTCGAGATTATGCTTTTGTTTTTGCGCGATTTAGGCGAGTTTTCAGGCTGCGATTAATAAATTATAGTCGCGAAAATGATTTTTTTCACTCGCGTTTATGAGCAAGTTATTTCTGCCTTGTACTGTATGTAACTCAGTATATGTAGACACAACTGAGTTGCACATGACATCCTTAATAGGAAAGTCATCAGTATCGTGCTTTTCTCCGTGGCCAATCATGACAAAATGTGCAACTGACTATGGCATGTAACGGGTTGTAACATGTCAAATATACTTCTCTCCCCCGACACAAAGTATCTTCCCCATTCCTGCAGCGCAAGTATTTGTAAATGGCACCAAATCATGTCACTATCTTCCTATCACATTCAAATGTTGAAAATGGCAGAAGTGCAAGAAATGCCCCAATGTGCATGCTCCGCATTGAAACGGAACACTTTACGATATGTCGTAAAGATGAAGTCATCAGCTAGTGGGTGGGGACTAATGCACGTGGTCAAGCTCGATCTCGGTAACCCCAGCAGCTGATGATGCCTTCTTCTATACGACATATCGTAAAGTGTTCCGTTTTAAGGCGGATCATGCGCATTGGAGCATTTCTTGCACCTCTGCCATTTTCAACATTTGAACATGATAGGAAGATAGTGACATGATCTGGTCCACCCAGCAGTAATCCTACACAGGACTGGCCTATCCAGCAGTAATCTCACATGTGACTGAACTATCCAGCAGTAATCTCACACTGGACTGCCCTATGTACATGTACCTGTAATCCGACAGCACTGACCTATCCATCCTACATGGGATTAACTTTTGCCAGTAATCCCACATGGGACTGATGTTATTGTCTGTATCAGATCATCTATTCCAGACATTATTGTCTGTACCACATCACCTATTCCAGACCTTATTGTTTGCTCTACATGTATGCTTTCAATACTGCTGCACCTTTGGCGGATGATCCCGCAAGGCGAGATGTTGGGGTTCTCAGAACGCTTGTTGATTTCAGGCAAGCAGGAGGCGTGCGCGAGCGATCGCTCGCCTCTCCTTGAGAGCCCTGATATCCACCTGTCCCGCCACCCCTGGAACAGAGCTCCACCCTGTATCTCAAAACTGAGCCTCGCCCGACCCCATACCGGTATGCTGATATTTTCAGATAGCATAGGCCGCTGATAATTAATGTTCCGTTTCCCATAACCAGCCTTCATCTATATTTTGAGGGCAGATAATTAAAATCCATGAGGGATTTACATTTTCATAAGTAAAACTTGCTCAGTTTCTTCATATTTATACACAAATGGTTTGCAAGTTAATAATTAATAATTATCGCGCTCAGCATGTATATTTTTACCAGTAAGGTTACAAGAAACAAACAATTAATTAACAGTGGTTATATGATATCTGATACTGCATCCACTACACCCTGACTGGGTCCAAAAATTTGTAAACTGGGAACTTTTTCTGCTGATTCTCAGACAGGTCATCATTTTATTTTGGAATGTCAGAGTTGTCTCCCTGTCTCCACTCTTAGGTGAACAAACGTAAAATGCCCTCCAAGCAAGTATTTGGCATCGGATCATAATTAATCACTTCCGGGTCAGTGCCCACGACCTACATTTAGAAATTTGAGAGCAGATCTTTATGGATTTTATGAGCTGCGATTTTTCAGCATTTCTGATACATCTGATATTTCAACTTGCAGATGAGTCTTCAACCTGTACTTCCTGGTGTTGATTTGGGCCACTTTGGAAAAAGCATGGTGGATGAAGACATGGTCAGTGAAGGGTGAGAAGGCTCCCTGTTTGCAAATTCAATGACATTCTGCAGAACCAATCAGCTGTCAGTGGCAGTAGTTTGAAATTTCCATGGTCAACATCTGTCAAGACTTTCACTGGTAATGTCCCACAAGGTAAATATTGACATGCCACCAGGTGGAGTTATGCATTGTGAATTTTCTGGATTTTTGCCGATTTTTAATGCTAATACATAACAAGTAACGGAATTAATAGTAGGCTGATGCCATTTTGCTGCCAACATGTATCACAGGAGCCACGAAGCACATTTGAAAGTGGAGGGGCTGAACTCTTATAACATTGATCTATATAACAAGTGTGGAAAGGGGGGGGGGGCGGGGGCTCCGCGGCCCCTGTATCACACATTGTGAAGGCAAATATTCCATGCCCCAATCCATAGAGGAATGCAGTTTTCGCCTGTATTCTAGGATTGACCCGAGTATATGGTGGGGGTTTCCCTTGTTCAAGGATGTCGATGTCGAGGATTAGTTATCTTCTCAGAAATCATTTTGACAATCAATGCAGACAGTAGTTTTCTCATGGCATTTTCATAAGAACTTGGTATCTGGACCAAATCATCTTAACTCTTCCATCCACTGCGAAAGGAAAACCTGACCTTCGAATAAATATATGTATTTACCTACTACCTACCTAACTTGCTGGGGTAGGGTTGTGCGACTAAGATTCTAGATTCTTTAGAAATTTGTTACACACTGTCATCACCATGTGAAGGTGCTCAAGTGCATATATCTTGAGTTAGATTGAACTTCAGTTACTATTAGACTGGTTGAAATAGAATCATCTTACACTCTTTTCAGGTTGGAACCAGTGCAGTTCACTACCCAGAGGCAGGAGGTCACAGTCATATGTCCTTTGCCTGGGAACGAGTAATGCAGTATCCTAATATTTCATCATCGTCGACAGCGTTGCGATACCTTGCAGGAACGACATAACTTTTGCAGTTGATAGACTTTTTGAGCTGCATAATAACTTCAATCTGGAATAACCTCATTCTTTTTACTCCTCGAGACTCTGAGAATCTGAGAAAGAGAGACTGCCAATCAGATTTAGAGAGTTGATCACCAAAATCTGCGTTGTCTCATGTCAAAGCTCTTGTGTTCGGTCATGTCGGTGAATTCTGATTGTGTCAGGTTTTGTCTGGATCACCATCAGTCTGTGACTCATTTGGACTGAAGATATTCCACTCATACATTCACTTAGTAGCAGTTTTTACCAACATATTTCAAGAATGAGAAGGCTTAGGCTTTCTTGGGGTGTTGTCCTCGTATCAACACCATATCTCAAGAATGATTATGCCTAGTTCACACATGCATGTGATCGAATGAAAGAAATCTTATCAGAAATCTGTGTGATGGACCGTTTTTTGGGGTTCAATCCTGAGCAACCTTGTCTCGCATATGCAAATGGACAAGAAGTCCAAAATCAGTGACATTGACATTTAACCCATTCTGGATCAGAAGTGGCCCATTTGTCACCCATTATTGTTTTACCACCATATCACAGGAATAATAAGCAATGATGAAATGCATTCTGGTCTTGGGTTACATTAAATGTTTGTTTGTTTCTCATGACCTTGCTTGTAAAACGAGACGTACTGAGTGCGACAATTATTAATTATGGATCCTCCAAACCAAATGCTTGTAAATATAAAGAAAAGGAGATCTTTTGAAAATTTTAATTCCCATATGAACTCTAATGATTTGCCCTTACATAGAGATGTGGGAGGGTCATGAAAAACTAAGTAACAGTGAACTTAATGAATTTTATTGTGAAAATATATTCATGAACACTTCCCATATTGTTGCATTAAAAAAGCAGTAAAGCATAATCTTGCATTATTTTTTATTCTTGTTAGTTGTTATCCATAGAATAGCCTTGTGTTATATACGCCGACTTCTAAATGCCTATCAAAGAAATTTTTTATTCTTGTTTGTCATACAAATGGAGGGATGCTTATTTTCAAATGTAACTTTGGTACTTCTGCAAGTTTGTCATATCTAACTTAAAACTTTATAAAATTTATACCCTGCTTCTTGCTTAACAGGTCTTAACGATACATTGTCAGAAATCTGTTTAGTTCCCTGCATTAAGTACTACAATTATGTCCTGCAGATGCCAAGGGGTCAGACTTCAATCTCGCTCCTGTTTTTATTCGTCTGTGACTGAATGCAAGTGAACTTCATTTTGGTATGTTCTTTAAATCATTATCTTGAATATGACCTACACTTACACAAGTACCACAGTTACATTTCCACAGCAATTCATCTCTGGGGGAGTTGAAAACCAATCATAGAAGGATTACTGTGTTGCTGTTGCAAATATTAACAGGCATTTTTTGTGAAATGTTTTAAAAGTAGATGGTACGATAAGGCGGCATAAGTATACATGGTGCAGTTGAAATCAAGAAATTAAAATGTCCTAAAAATGATTGTTTTAATCTAATGACGAGAATATTTATGTATACAATATTATGTGAAAGTTCTACCTTGATTGTATAAGATTATTGTTCTCACATGAAAGTTCAACTGCACCATGTAAATAGGCCAAAATGCCACCTTATCATATGCAATCTCCTTTTTGAATACCAATGCTTACAAAGTGTTGAATCCCAACACTTGCAAAGTGCTGAAAGTCAACATTTACCAAATGTTAAATATAGACACAAATCCAACACTTACAAGTGTTAGAATTCAAGATTTATAAAGGTTAGAAACGAGATCATAACACTTTTAAGATGTTGAAATCCAACACTTTACAAAGTGTTGAAACCAGCAACACTTTCGAAAGTGTTAAATTAACATTTACAAATGTTTTCCCTCCTCCCACACTTATCAAAGTGTTGTATTTAGTTTTAAGAGTGTAACTGAGGGTTAGAGACTATCTAACCGTCAGCAATTAGCTCTATGACAGCTTAATTAGACAGTGATCAGCCTTTGCCGACATACTGACAGAACCACATGACTTCACGTATAGTCTTTTGGTTAACCTATATCAAGAATCTATCTCCGGTATGCTTTTATTGTACTTGTTCATGCGGCAACTTGCGACAACACCGATCCTAGCACCGGCATAAGCGGTATTAGATACAAATCCAGAGAGCTTTGATGGAAATGCTCTGACAACTCGTATATTGGTAATTGGTGAGCTGTGCCACTGTGACAACTCGTACACTGGAGATTGGTGTGCTGTATTGTCATCAGATGAAAATGACGGCATTCAACACAAAAGACTAGTCTGTAAGGCCCGATGTCGACCCAGCATCAACTTCCAGCAATGCCAACATATATCAAAGACCAAAATATCTGTACAGGGGGTAGTAGGTAAAGGCTATTTAAAGTAAACTTTCACCCGGATGTAGAGGTCATTTGTGGCGGTCACCTGGCGGTTAGGGAAGTCAAGTGCAGTATAGTTCCAGCAGGATCACCGAAAGCTACCTCCAACACAGGAGAGTTCCAATTGCTGCAGGGGATGTATTCCTCTGTGGTGATGCGGTCTGGCAGCGGTTTTGGCAGTGATTCGGTCTTGGGGGGGGAATCTTTCGCGGAGAAAAAGTAGTCCCTAGATAAAATGGTCCGATTGGGTCGAGTGAGGTATCAAGGTGAAGCTTATGTGAAGGGGCATCTAATGGGCTGAGTGTGGGGTTGAACTATCGGCATTCTGTGCATGCGCGGTGGCCCAAGGGTATGAAAATAGACGTTTTGGGATGTAGGGGAGCCACTAATCGTCCAATATGGGTCGAGTGAGGTATCAAAGTGAAGCATTCGTGAAGGGGCATCTGATGAGCTGGGTGTGGGGTTGAAATATTGGCATTCTGCGCATGCTGGTGGCCCAAGGTTATGGAAATAGACGTGTTGGGAGCTAGGGGAGCCACTAATGGACCAATGGGGTCGAGTGAGGTATCAAAGTGAAGCATTCGTGAAGGGGCATCTTAATGGGCTGGGTGTGGGGTTGAAATATAGGCATTCTGCACATGCGCGGTGGCCCAAGGGTATGAAAATAGCCGTTTTGGAGCTAGGGGAGCCCCTAATGGTCCAATGTGGTCGAGTGAGTTATCAAGGTGAAGCATTCGTGAAGGGGCATCTGATGGGTTGGGTGTGTGGTAGGAATATCATTCTGCGCATGCGCGGTGGCCCAAGGGTATGAAAATAGCCGTTTTGGGATGTAGGGGAGCCCCTAATGGTCCATTGGGGTCGAGTGAGGTATCAAAGTGAAGCATTCGTGAAGGGGCATCTGATGGGTTGGATGTGCGGTAGGAATATCATTCTGCGCATGCGCAGACGCAATGCAGAGCTCGTCCAATCAGAAGCGAGTATTTCAAATCCGTCAGAGCTCTCGTCCAATCAGAAGCGAGTATTTTGACCCGGTGCATTATGGGACATATCCAAGATGGCGGCACGTATGATCAAGATGGCGGCACATCCGGTGTCGAAAACTGGCCATTTTGTCGGGATGTGGTCACCTAGTGTCGAAAACTGGACCCCGTATGGTTCCCGCTAGCCGTTTTGGAGCTAGGGGAGCCACTAATGGTCCAATGGGGTCGAGTGAGGTATCAAAGTGAAGCATTCGTGAAGGGGCATCTGATGGGCTGGGTGTGGGGTTACAGTATCGGCATTCTGCGCATGCGCAGTCTGGCCGTAGTATAGAAATAGACGTGTTGGGGTGTAGGTGGGCAACTAGTGGGTCGATGGGATCGAGTGAGGTATCCATGTGAAGCCTAGGTGAGAGAGTTACACTAGGGTGTCGTATCCATTCTGCTGCACAGGTCACGTGGGTTGTGACGTCACGCGTCTTCACCGGCAGTGCACGGACGCATGTCAGGTCAAAAGGTCACATCCAGGTCAAACGGTGCAATGTCCAATGATACAATGTTGCAGCATCGCGATAGACAGAGCTTGAGCACAAAAAGGGGATTCTAGATGAACCTGGGAAAGATGGGCAGGTCCATTTGGACCAATCAGCGGTCGAGAAAAAGAGCCAATCAGCGGTCGAGAAAAAGGACCAATCAGCGGTCGAACAATCAGCCAATCGAATTGACGTCCGCGATGGAGGGTGGTTTTTAAAAGGTCTGAAAAGAAGGTGCCCGTTGTGGTGGTGGAGTTTTGGGAGGTGACTCCGGTTCCCATTCGGCTTCCCAAGAAGGTAGTGGCCCACTCGGTGAGTCACGCTGCATGAAGGCCTAGCGCTGGGGGTTCCCAACCAATTCCTGTGGTACATGCATGTCTTTCAAGCCTTGAGCGAAGACCTCCCATCCTCGAGGATCCATGTGCGACCTGCGTTTACGCATCAGATCATTCACTAAATCCGTCATGTGGGTCCCGGGAAGCACCCGATTCTGTACCAGGAGTTCACCTTTATCATTCCAAGTCATTTTAGGATTCTGTTTCATCCGCTGTAATACCAGGCCAGCTTGTTTCTTGAACGAGGCAGGTACACTCTTCAGGACTTCGTCTTCCACCCACTGTGGGGCTGTAATGGCGGCTGTTGGAGCGGTGCTGAAGTCGGCGGTGTGTCACGTGATGGTGGTGGTGGGGTAGACAGGATTTTGTATTGGTCCATGAACGTCATGTACCGTTGAAGCGTCTCATTGTATCATTGTACCGTTGTACTTTCTCACTGTCGCTTAACCCCGGTCTCTGCAAGATCTGTTGCATCTCTCCATCGAGGGTGTTTATGGTCTTCACCGTAGGTTGGACAGGATAGGGTGATTGGAGGTTTTGAAGCAACCGTGGTTCGACGAAGGCCTTTTTTTTCGTGTGGTTCATTGTCGGCCGGAGACCTGTCTTATGCTTGGCCAACTTGGTCTTCTGAGCCGGAATCAGTGGTACGTTGCCTTTTAACAGACAGCGTACAAGGTCAGGGTCCGCACCGCGTACACTGGTTCGGACTAACTCGGGTGGGGCCGTCTTCAATACACGGAGCGTGGGAGCGTGCTTCCGTACTCGCGTAGACATCATGTACAACTAATGCTAGAACCCACAACTCTTTTCATCTATCTCAGAGACAAAGTCAACCCTGTTGTGGTATTCATTCTTTTTTATTATCCCCATCATCAAACACACACACACCGCAGCTGGGGGAGCCACTGTGGGTGTGTTTACATTATTTTTGCATGTACACGTGGTGGGCCTCTCCGGGAAAGATGCCGGTCCGTCGTCGAAGGTGCTCGGGGGCGGCTTGCTTGAGGACGAAGAGCATATACCCGTGTTCAGGGGTTGTGGCATCTTTACAGGCTTCTAACGCAAAGGGTGTGCGGCCGGGATACATCTGTCTCGCCAGGTGCAGCAGTTGAGTGGTATCTCTCGGGTTTTTGAAGACCACCAGGTAGTGGGCATTTAAGTTGATGTTCCGCTGTTCTTTGTTTTTACTGAACAGATTCTGCACAATGTAGATGGTGCTGAGCCGTCGATGGTGGCTGCCTTTGGTAAAGAGTTGGGTGACCCGCGCATCCATCTCCGCCATGAGATCATCCAGAACCACCAAGGTCTCGGGTTCCAAATCCGCCAGGTTGGGTAGGCCTTCCACAAACGGGATGTGGGGCATTGCTGCATACGCTTCCTGCCATTCTCCGTAACACCACACGACTCGAGCAATAGGTGGGGTGATCATGCTGTCGGCGTGTTGAAGGAGCTTCCTGACGAAGTGCGTTTTGCCGGAACCGGTCGGTCCTGCGATGACGCAATTGAAGGGATGCTGCCACCGAGGGTCCATAATTCGAGCTGTATCCGTTGTCGTGGTAACACGCTCTTGTAAATTTGGTACTAGTGAACTGGGGTGGTGGGTACAACGTCGGTCGTCGTTGTCTGTTCACTGTCAGGGATGATGATGGTGGTGGGTACAACGTCGGTCGTTGTTGTCGGTTCACTGTGAGGGATGAAATCCGGTGGGTTTTCAAACGTAGTGGGTGTACTTGGTGTAGGTGTGGAGCTTGGTGTGGAGCTTGGTGTGGAGCTCGTTGTGGCTTGTACACGGGGTGTGGTGGTGGTGACTGGGCTCGATACGGGGTTGTCTGGTGCTATATGTAGACCGGCTTCACTGGTGGCTGGTGTTCTCAGTTGGTTAAGTAGCGCGCTGACATAGGTTACGTCGTAAAACACACCCCCGTACAACACACTCAGCAGGGTTACGACTATCACCACAAAGCCCACTTGCGCTTTGCGCGTTTTAGGAGACGCTGTGTTTAGAGGCAGCTGCTGTTGGTCCATAGCACTGTGGTCGAACGTGGAATGAAGGATGACGGCAGTGGTGTCTGGCTTTATATTCGTTTCACCTGGTTGGAAGCGACCCAGGAATTGAAGGAACTGGGCCAGCCTTGCCATTTGACGAAATGAAACAGTTTGCCACGTCGACGTTCCGTTTTCAAAATCTGCTCCACCGTGTAGTAGTCTTGCTGTGTTTTTACGACAAGCTGTAATTCCGTCTCGTAAAAGGTCCCGAGCAACGGTTCCCCTTGGAGAACTTCCAGTTCATAGACTCGCTGCTGTCGGGGTAGCCTCCGTTTAATCAGGAAGTGTTCATCGCTCCAGTTGGGCAAGTAACTTTTCTCGAACTTGCCCTTGACTTTACTGATCCGTACAGGGTCCCCGACCTTGTACACCGCTTTCGTCGTTCGCTGCCATGGCCTGGGGTACAAGACACGCCGGACTTGGGCTTCATTGCGTTGGGTCACGGTAATGGGGGTTCTCTCTATACTCCGATGATAGGCTCGAATGTGACCCCTCACAAGTTTCGGGAAAACATCGATGTACCGCCTTGTATTCTTATAGGTGAAATATTTATACATGCGGTCTTTGAATGTCCGGTTGAACCATTCTACCACGGAGGCATTGGTCTCGTTGTACGTATGGAAGAAAAACACCTTCTGTTTCTTGAGAAAGGCTTGGAACGGTCTGTTGAGGAATTCCGTGCCTTCGTCGGTTTGCAAATACAAAGGTTTGCGCCCGGTCTTGAAGATGTCTTTGAACGCCGCTATGAGATCCGCCCCCGTTTTCGTCCGGATGGGTACCACCCACGCATACTTGGATAGGATATCGATGCACGTCAAGATATACCGCTTCCCATCGTTGTGTTTGGCAAAGGCGCTCATATCGACCAAATCCGCTTGCCACTGGGCATCTATTTCTCCCACGATGACCCGGTTCCGTAGAAAATGGAGACGGACAGCTCGATGTAAGGTATAGGTGTCTTGTTTTCTTAACCAATCTCGGACTTGGGCACGTTGTATCCCTTGGGGTTTGGCCGCTCGATAGAGAGCCGACAATGCACTATAGGCCGCCGGACTGTCGCGACTATTATAAGTTATCTAACACCTTCTCCCAGCTCTTCATGGTGACAAAATGATGATGGACCCTGGCTCTATCGTTTATTTATAACGGGTATATCTTGGGCCGGAGTTTCTTTCTGATTTTCTTCATGGGCTTCCACAGTGTCCATGGTAAATGAGCAGTCCAAATCGTCTGATGACCGCTTGATAAGCACTTCATCCACATCTACCATGGCATCTTCCAATGCAGACCATAGATCAGGGTGAAGGGTAAAATGCACTGTAACTCCATCAAGCCGAGCCAGTTGAGCAAAGAAAGGGCCGCGTCGGATGTACACATCGTGACACAAGTGGATGAGATCACCGTCCAGTTCACCAGACAACACGCGTTTGAATTTGGTCCAGCCCTCTCGGGACAGACGAATGTGAGCCGGGCACGGTTGTGTAGGGTCCGCATCACAGACGTCTCCCTCCTCCTCCATTATATCGACCGTATCCGCATACACGTGCAGGAAAACCTCGGGGGTCAAGCTGAGATACGCCAGTATTATATGCTCCGCCATGGTCAGTACGTGGATGGTACCAGAGTTGACTATCTCCCGTATTTATAGGGAGAACCCCGTAAGATAAAAGGATCAGGTGGTTATGTCACTGGGCTGACTGAGTCTAGCCGGGTAATCAATGGCATCGTCGTCGGGTTCATGGCTAGACATTCGTTCATTGGGTTCTGCCGCCGTTTCTCTCAGGGCACCAGCCCACTCCAACTCGTTTGATGACCGCTCGTCCGGTGTAAACAGCCGGTCCGCGATAGACACCACTTTCTCGAAGGCTGTCCACAGATCGGGGTCTAGGGTGAAGTTTCGAGTAGGGTCTTGGTAGCGGCCCAGGCGTGCGAAGAAGGGTCCACGGTATACGTAGATGGCATTGTCTATGTGGATGACGTGTCCATCGAGCTCGCCGCTCAACACCCATTTAATTTTGGTCCAGCCGCCACGGTGTAGCGTCACAGTATTCGATACGGTCTCAGCGGGCGACCTGCAAACATTTCCACGGTCTTCCACGAGGGTGACTTTATCTTCATAGACGTGTAACCCCACCCGGGGTGTAAAGGGCAGGATGGCTTGTAGGACGGGTGACATGCTTGATCCAATGACGATCGGTGAATGACACACACTCTGTCTGACCCTCGTATTTATAGTCCCACTGTCAATACCACAGCGCCAGGGTCAATAGAGCACAGACTATTGTGAGGCCAACCAGCCGTCGCTGTTTCCGGCGTGAGCGCTCGTGGTCCATAACCCGAGCATCAAGGATGGCTGTCATAGTCCAGTAGTGGTGAGTGATGGCACACCTCTCCATCGAGTGCACTCTGTCGAGGATCGCTTCTGTGAACTCGTTCAGGATCTGGCGTCGCCCCTCGTTGACGTCGCCATCTGCAAACATGGACCGGACCACTGCTCCGTAACCCGTGAGTGAATTCACCGCGGTGGCATGCTGTAAAATGCGAGTCGCATAGGGCTGGATCTCCGTCATGACTCATCCGGGCACTTCGCGTCTGCGCCTGCATTGGGGTATGTATGAGGGTCTTCAAGCGCGCGCGCAATGCGGCTCAGTCGTACACCAGTACACCAGTCTCGATCCTCGAATTGGGGTAGAGTGTGCTAAAAGTAGATTACCAGCTAGCGGGCTATAAAAGGGAAGCGGCATTGCCGTTTCATCAGACACTCTGTCAACCACCAAGATGTTCAGTTGCACAACTTGCCAGAAGCAGTTTACTCGCCCATAAGATTTACGACGCCACGAGGCCTCCACCCACAACGGCGCACGGTATATTTGTATAACCTGCGCACGGTCATTTAATCGGGAACATGCTTTACTGCGCCAAGAACGTTCAATTCATGGGCCATCCAAGCGTCCATGCGAGGATTGTGGTCAACTCTTCAAACGACGCAGTCAGTTGCTGCGACACCTATACTATATATTATGATATAGAGAGGGCAGTACGTGAACATACCTATACTAGATATTATGATATACAGAGGGCAGTACGTGAACCTACCTATACTATATATTATGATATAGAGAGGGCAGTACGTGAACCTACCTATACTAGATATTATGATATAGAGAGGGCAGTACGTGAACCTACCTATACTATATATTATGATATAGAGAGGGCAGTACGTGAAACTACCTATACTAGATATTATGATATAGAGAGGCCAGTACGTGAACCTACCTATACTATATATTATGATATAGAGAGACCAGTACGTGAACTTACCTATACTATATATTATGATATAGAGAGGGCAGTACGTGAACCTACCTATACTAGATATTATGATATACAGAGAGCAGTACCTGAACCTACCTATACTATATATTATGATATAGAGAGAGCAGTACGTGAACCTACCTATACTATATATTATGATATAGAAAGAGCAGTACGTGAAACTACCTATACTAGATATTATGATATAGAGAGGGCAGTACGTGAAACTACCTATACTAGATATTATGATATAGAGAGAGCAGTACGTGACCCTACCTATACTATATATTATGATATAGAGAGACCAGTACGTGAACTTACCTATACTATATATTATGATATAGAGAGGGCAGTACGTGAACCTACCTATACTAGATTTTATGATATACAGAGAGCAGTACGTGAACCTACCTATACTATATATTATGATATAGAGAGGGCAGTACGTGAACCTACCTATACTATATATTATGATATAGAGAGGGCAGTACGTGAACCTACCTATACTAGATATTATGATATAGAGAGGGCAGCACGTGAACCTACCTATACTATATATTATGATATAGAGAGAGCAGTACGTGAACCTACCTATACTAGATATTATGATATACAGAGAGCAGTACGTGAACCTACCTATACTATATATTATGATATAGAGAGAGCAGTACGTGAACCTACCTATACTATATATTATGATATAGAGAGAGCAGTACATGAACCTACCTATACTAGATATTATGATATACAGAGAGCAGTACGTGAACCTACCTATACTATATATTATGATATAGAGAGAGCAGTACGTGAACCTACCTATACTATATATTATGATATAGAGAGAGCAGTACGTGAAACTACCTATACTATATATTATGATATAGAGAGAGCAGTACGTGAACCTACCTATACTATATATTATGATATAGAGAGAGCAGTACGTGAACCTACCTATACTATATATTATGATATAGAGAGAGCAGTACGTGAACCTACCTATACTATATATTATGATATAGAGAGAGCAGTACGTGATCCTACCTATACTAGATATTATGATATACAGAGAGCAGTACGTGAACCTACCTATACTATATATTATGATATAGAGAGAGCAGTACGTGAACCTACCTATACTATATATTATGATATACAGAGAGCAGTACGTGAACCTACCTATACTATATATTATGATATAGAGAGAGCAGTACGTGAACCTACCTATACTATATATTATGATATACAGAGAGCAGTACGTGAACCTACCTATACTATATATTATGATAGAGAGAGCAGTACGTGAACCTACCTATACTAGATATTATGATATAGAGAGGGCAGTACATGAACCTACCTATACTATATATTATGATATAGAGAGACCAGTACGTGAACTTACCTATACTATATATTATGATATAGAGAGGGCAGTACGTGAACCTACCTATACTATATATTATAATATAGAGAGGGCAGTACGTGAACTTACCTATACTATATATTATGATATAGAGAGACCAGTACGTGAACTTACCTATACTATATATTATGATATAGAGAGAGCAGTACGTGAACTTACCTATACTATATATTATGATATAGAGAGGGCAGTACGTGAACTTACCTATACTATATATTATGATATAGAGAGAGCAGTACGTGAACTTACCTAGACTATATATTATGATATAGAGAGAGCAGAACGTAAACTTACCTATACTATATATTATGATACAGAGAGACCAGTAAGTCAACTTACCTACGCTATATATTATGATATAGAGAGGTCAGTAAGTGAACTTACCTACGCTATATACTATGATATAGAGAGAGCAGTACGTGAACTTACCTATGCTATATATTATGATATAGAGATAGCAGTACGTGAACTTACCTATACTATCTATTATGATATAGAGAGGGCAGTACGTGAACTTACCTATACTATATATTATGATATAGAGAGAGCAGTACGTGAACCTACCTATACTATATATATTACGATATACAGAGACCAGTAAGTGAACTTACCTACCCTATATATTATGATATAGAGCGAGCAGTACGTGAACTTACCTACCTTATATATTATGATATAGAGCGAGCAGTACGTGAACTTACCTTTATACTATATATTATGATATAGTGGGACCAGTACGTGAACTTACCTACCCTATATATTATGATATAGAGAGAGCAGTACGTGAACTTACCTACCCTATATATTATGATATAGAGAGCAGTACGTGAACTTACCTACCCTATATATTATGATATAGAGAGCAGTACGTGAACTTACCTATACTATATATTATGATATAGAGAGAGCAGTACGTGAACTTACCTATACTATTTATTAGGATATAGAGAGAGCAGTACGTGAACTTACCTATATACTATATATTATGATATAGTGGGACCAATACTTGAACTTACCTACCCTATATATTATGATATAGAGAGGGGAGTACGTGAACTTACCTACCCTATATATTATGATATAGAGAGAGCAATATGTGAACTTACCTACCCTATGTATTATGATATAAAGAGACCAATAAGTGAACTTACCTACGCTATATATTGTGATATAGAGAGGGCAGTACGTGAATTTACCAATACTGTATATTATGATATAGAGAGAGCAGTACGTGAACTTACCTAAACTATATATTATGATATAGAGAGAGCAGTACGTGAACCTACCTATACTATATATTATGATATAGAGAGGTCAGTAAGTGAACTTACCTATACTGTATATTATGATATAGAGAGACCAGTACGTGAACCTACCTATACTATATATTATGATATAGAGAGAGCAGTACGTGAACCTACCTATACTATATATTATGATATAGAGAGGGCAGTAAGTGAACTTACCTATACTATATATTATGATATAGAGAGACCAGTACGTGAACCTACCTATACTATATATTATGATAGAGAGAGAGCAGTACGTGAACTTACCTATACTATTTATTATTATATAGAGAGGGCAGTACGTGAACCTACCTATACTATATATTATGATATAGAGAGGGCAGTACGTGAACCTACCTATACTATATATTATGATATAGAGAGGGCAGTACGTGAACTTGCCCATACTATATATTATGATATAGAGAGAGCAGTACGTGAACTTACCTATACTATATATTATGATATAGAGAGACCAGTACGTGAACTTACCTATGCTATGTATTATGATATAGAGAGAGCAGTAAGTGAACTTACCTATACTATATATTATGATATAGAGAGAGCAGTAAGTGAACTTACCTTCGCTATGTATTATGATATAGAGAGGGCAGTAAGTGAACTTACCTACCCTATATACTATAATATAGAGAGATCAGTACGTGAACTTACCATACTATATATTATGATATAGAGATGGCAGTACGTGAACTTACCTACGCTATATATTATGATATAGTGGGACCAGTACGTGAACTTACCTATACTATATATGATATAGAGAGAGCAGTACGTGAACTTACCTATACTATATATTATGATATAGAGAGAGCAGTACGTGAACTTACCTATACTATATATTATGATATAGAGAGAGCAGTACGCGAACATACCTATACTATATATTATGATATAGAGAGAGCAGTACGTGAACTTACCTAAACTATATATTATGATATAGAGAGACCACACGTGAACTTACCATACTACATATTATGATATAGAGAGGGCAGTACGTGAACTTACCTATACTATATATTATGATATAGAGAGACCAGTACGCGAACTTACCTATACTATGTTTTATGATATATTGGGACCGGTACGTAAACATACCTACACTATATATTATGATATATTGGGACCAGTACGTGAACTTACCTATACTATATATTATGATATAGAGAGAGCAGCACGTGAACTTACCTATACTATGTATTATGATATAGAGAGGGCAGTAAGTGAATTTACCTACGCTATGTATTATGATATAGAGAGGGCAGTAAGTGAACTTACCTACCCTATATACTATGATATAGAGAGAGCAATACGTGAACTTACCTATCCTATGTATTATGATATAAAGAGACCAGTAACTTACCTACCCTATATATTATGATATAGAGAGACAAGTACGTGAACTTACCATACTATATATTATGATATAGAGAAGGCAGTACGTGAAGTTACCTATACTATATATTATGATATAGTGGGACCAGTACGTGAACTTACCTATACTATATATTATGATATAGAGAGAGCAGTACGTGAACTTACCTATACTATTTATTATGATATAGAGAGAGCAGTACGTGAACTTACCTAGACTATATATTATGATATAGAGAGAGCAGTACGTGAACTTACCTATACTATATATTATGATATAGAGAGACCAGTAAGTGAACTTACCTACGCTATATATTATGATATAGAGAGGTCAGTAAGTGAACTTACCTACCTTATATACTATGATATAAAGAGAGCAGTACGTGAACTTACCTATACTATATATTATGATATAGAGAGAGCAGTAAGTGAACTTACCTATACTATATATTATGATATAGAGAGAGCAGTAAGTGAACTTACCTTCGCTATGTATTATGATATAGAGAGGGCAGTAAGTGAACTTACCTACCCTATATACTATAATATAGAGAGACCAGTACGTGAACTTACCATACTATATATTATGATATAGAGATGGCAGTACGTGAACTTACCTACGCTATATATTATGATATAGTGGGACCAGTACGTGAACTTACCTATACTATATATGATATAGAGAGAGCAGTACGTGAACTTACCTATACTATATATTATGATATAGAGAGACCACACGTGAACTTACCATACTACATATTATGATATAGAGAGGGCAGTACGTGAACTTACCTATACTATATATTATGATATAAAGAGACCAGTACGTGAACTTACCTATACTATGTTTTATGATATATTGGGACCGGTACGTGAACATACCTACACTATATATTATGATATATTGGGACCAGTACGTGAACTTACCTATACTATATATTATGATATAGAGAGAGCAGCACGTCAACTTACCTATACTATGTATTATGATATAGAGAGGGCAGTAAGTGAATTTACCTACGCTATGTATTATGATATAGAGAGGGCAGTAAGTGAACTTACCTGCCCTATATACTATGATATAGAGAGAGCAATACGTGAACTTACCTATCCTATGTATTATGATATAAAGAGACCAGTAACTTACCTACCCTATATATTATGATATAGAGAGACAAGTACGTGAACTTACCATACTATATATTATGATATAGAGAAGGCAGTACGTGAAGTTACCTATACTATATATTATGATATAGTGGGACCAGTACGTGAACTTACCTATATATTATGATATAGAGAGAGCAGTACGTGAACTTACCTACCCTATATATTATGACATAGAGAGACTGGTACGTGAACTTAACTACCTGATAAATTATGATATAGAGATACCAGTATGTGAACTTACCTACCCCACATATTATGATCTAGAGAGACCAGTACGTGAACTTACCTACGCTATGTATTATGATATAGAGAGACCAGTAAGTGAACTTACCTACGCTATGTATTATGATATGGAGAGGGCAGTACGTGAACTTACCTATATTATATATATTATGATATAGTGGGACCGGTACGTGAACTTACTTACCTATACTATATATTATGATATAGAGAGAGCAGTACGTGAACTTACCTATACTATTTATTATGATATAGAGAGAGCAGTACGTGAACTTACCTATACTATTTATTATTATATAGAGAGAGCAGTACGTGAACTTACCTAGACTATATATTATGATATAGAGAGAGCAGAACGTAAACTTACCTATACTATATATTATGATACAGAGAGACCAGTAAGTCAACTTACCTACGCTATATATTATGATATAGAGAGGTCAGTAAGTGAACTTACCTACGCTATATACTATGATATAGAGAGAGCAGTACGTGAACTTACCTATGCTATATATTATGATATAGAGATAGCAGTACGTGAACTTACCTATACTATCTATTATGATATAGAGAGGGCAGTACGTGAACTTACCTATACTATATATTATGATATAGAGAGAGCAGTACGTGAACCTACCTATACTATATATTACGATATACAGAGACCAGTAAGTGAACTTACCTACCCTATATATTATGATATAGAGCGAGCAGTACGTGAACTTACCTACCCTATATATTATGATATAGAGCGAGCAGTACGTGAACTTACCTTTATACTATATATTATGATATAGTGGGACCAGTACGTGAACTTACCTACCCTATATATTATGATATAGAGAGCAGTACGTGAACTTACCTATACTATATATTATGATATAGAGAGCAGTACGTGAACTTACCTACCCTATATATTATGATATAGAGAGAGCAGTACGTGAACTTACCTACCCTATATATTATGATATAGAGAGAGCAGTACGTGAACTTACCTACCCTATATATTATGATATAGAGAGCAGTACGTGAACTTACCTACCCTATATATTATGATATAGAGAGCAGTACGTGAACTTACCTATACTATATATTGTGATATAGAGAGAGCAGTACGTGAACTTACCTATACTATTTATTAGGATATAGAGAGAGCAGTACGTGAACTTACCTATATACTATATATTATGATATAGTGGGACCAATACTTGAACTTACCTACCCTATATATTATGATATTGAGAGGGCAGTACGTGAACTTACCTACCCTATATATTATGATATAGAGAGAGCAATATGTGAACTTACCTACCCTATGTATTATGATATAAAGAGACCAATAAGTGAACTTACCTACGCTATATATTGTGATATAGAGAGGGCAGTACGTGAATTTACCTATACTGTATATTATGATATAGAGAGGGCAGTACGTGAACTTACCTAAACTATATATTATGATATAGAGAGGGCAGTACGTGAACTTACCTATACTATATATTATGATATAGAGAGACCAGTACGTGAACTTACCTACCCTATATATTATGATATAGAGAGGGCAGTACGTGAACTTACCTAAACTATATATTATGATATAGAGAGAGCAGTAAGTGAACTTACCTATACTATATATTATGATATAGAGAGGGCAGTACGTGAACCTACCTATACTATATATTATGATATAGAGAGGGCAGTACGTGAACCTACCTATACTATATATTGTGATATAGAGAAGGCAGTACGTGAACCTACCTATACTATATATTATGATATAGAGAGGGCAGTACGTGAACCTACCTATACTATATATTATGATATAGAGGGCAGTACGTGAACCTACCTATACTATATATTATGATATAGAGAGGGCAGTACGTGAACCTACCTATACTATATATTATGATATAGAGAGGTCAGTAAGTGAACCTACCTATACTATATGTTATGATATAGAGAGGGCAGTACGTGAACCTACCTATACTATATATTATGATATAGAGAGACCAGTACGTGAACTTACCTATACTATATATTATGATATAGAGAGAGCAGTACGTGAACCTACCTATACTAGATATTATGATATAGAGAGGGCAGTACGTGAACTTACCTAAACTATATATTATGATATAGAGCGAGCAGTACGTGAACCTACCTATACTAGATATTATGATATAGAGAGGGCAGTTCGTGAACCTACCTATACTATATATTATGATATAGAGAGACCAGTGCGTGAACTTACCTATACTATATATTATGATATAGAGAGGGCAGTACGTGAACCTACCTATACTATATATTATGATATAGAGGGGGCAGTACCTGAACTTACCTATACTATATATTATGATATAGAGACACCAGTACGTGAACTTACCTATACTATATATTATGATATAGAGAGAGCAGTACGTGAACCTACCTATACTATATATTATGATATGGAGAGAGCAGTACGTGAACCTACCTATACTATATATTATGATATAGAGAGAGCAGAACGTGAACCTACCTATACTATGTATTATGATATAGAGAGAGCAGTACGTGAACCTACCTATACTATATATTATGATATAGAGAGAGCAGTACGTGAACCTACCTATACTAGATATTATGATATACAGAGAGCAGTACGTGAACCTACCTATACTATATATTATGATATAGAGAGAGCAGTACGTGAACCTACCTATACTATATATTATGATATACAGAGAGCAGTACGTGAACCTACCTATACTATATATTATGATATAGAGAGAGCAGTACGTGAACCTACCTATACTAGATATTATGATATAGAGCGAGCAGTAAGTGAACTTACCTATACTATATATTATGATATAGTGGGACCAGTACGTGAACTTACTTACCCTATATATTATGATATAGAGAGGGCAGTACGTGAACTTACCTACCCTACATATTATGATATAGAGAGGGCGGTACGTGAACTTACCTACCCTACATATTATGATATAGAGAGGGCAGTACGTGAACTTACTTACCCTATATATTATGATATAGAGAGGGCAGTACGTGAACTTACCTACCCTACATATTATGATATAGAGAGGGCAGTACGTGAACTTACTTACCCTATATATTATGATATAGAGAGGGCAGTACGTGACCTTACCTACCCTACATATTATGATATAGAGAGGGCAGTACGTGAACTTACCTACCCTACATATTATGATATAGAGAGGGCAGTACGTGAACTTACCTACCCTACATATTATGATATAGAGAGGGCAGTACGTGAACTTACTTACCCTATATATTATGATATAGAGAGGGCAGTACGTGAACTTACCTACCCTACATATTATGATATAGAGAGACCAGTACGTGAACTTACCTATACTATATATTATGATATAGAGAGAGCAATACGTGAACCTACCTATACTAGATATTATGATATAGAGAGGGCAGTACGTGAACCTACCTATACTAGATATTATGATATAGAGAGAGCAGTACGTGAACTTACCTATACTATATATTGATATAGAGAGAGCAGTACGTGAACTTACCTATACTATATATTATGATATAGAGAGAGCAGTACGTGAACTTACCTATACTGTATATTATGATATAGAGAGAGCAGGACGTGAACTTACCTATACTATATATTATGATATATTTTTAATAATAATAAAAATAAATAATAAAATAAAATAAAAAACGTAAGCAACTGTACCGTACTCAAAATTGTGTCCATTTCTCTGTGCTTCCGGCACGGGCATATCCAAAGATTATATAAGAATAAATCAGCAATAGTTCAGGGAGATCTGTATTAATAAAAAGCTTGGCAGCTGTAACTCAATTATAAGCTGGAACTTCTTGACGAAAATTATCTCGTCTTCAATATGCTAATAGATAAGCCCATATATATGACCCACAAACAGTTTAACGTTTTTCCATGAAATTCCGAAGACATCTAAACTGGCGGCCATGATGACGTCACTATGACATCTTTTTGAAAGCCATTTTTCACCTGGCTTTTGACCCGATTTAAAAAAAATTGTCGATATTTTCCCTGGTAAATTTATTGATATGATAGAGAGGATATGCGAAAAAGTCTGGTACGTGAACTTACCTACCTGATAAATTATGATATAGAGATACCAGTACCGGTATGTGAACTTACCTACCCCATATATTATGATCTAGAGAGACGAGTACGTGAACTTACCTACGCTATGAATTTTGATATAGAGAGACCAGTAAGTGAACTTACCTACGCTATGTATTATGGTATGGAGAGGGCAGTACGTGAACTTACCTACCCTATATATTATGATATAGAGATGGCAGTACGTGAACTTACCTATACTATATATTATGATATAGAGAGAGCCGTACGTGAACTTACCTATACTATGATATAGAGAGAGCAGTACGTGAACTTACTTACCCTATATATTATGATATAGAGGGCAGTAGGTGAACTTACCTACCCTATATGTTATGATATAGAGAGAGCAGTACGTGAACTTACCTAGACTATATATTATGATATAGAGAGAGCAGTACGTGAACTTACCTAGACTATATATTATGATATAGAGAGAGCAGTACGTGAAATTACCTAGACTATATATTATGATATAGAGGGCAGTACGTGAACTTACTTACCCTATATATTATGATATAGAGAGGGCAGTACGTGAACTTACCTACCCTATATGTTATGATATAGAGAGAGCAGTACGTGAACCTACCTATACTAGATATTATGTTATAGAGAGGGCAGTACGTGAACTTACCTACCCTATATACTATGATATAGAGAGACCAGTACGTGAACTTACCTAGACTATATATTATGATATAGAGAGGGCAGTAAGTGAACTTACCTACCCTATATACTATGATATAGAGAGAGCAGTACGTGAACCTACCTATACTAGATATTATGATATAGAGAGGGCAGTACGTGAACCTACCTATACTATATATTATGATATAGAGAGACCAGTACGTGAACTTACCTATACTATATATTATGATATAGAGAGGGCAGTACGTGAACCTACCTATACTATATATTATGATATAGAGAGGGCAGTACGTGAACTTACCTATACTATATATTATGATATAGAGAGACCAGTACGTGAACTTACCTATACTATATATTATGATATAGAGAGAGCAGTACGTGAACCTACCTATACTATATATTATGATATAGAGAGGGCAGTACGTGAACCTACCTATACTAGATATTATGATATAGAGAGGGCAGTACGTGAACCTACCTATACTATATATTATGATATAGAGAGACCAGTACGTGAACTTACCTATACTATATATTATGATATAGAGAGGGCAGTACGTGAACCTACCTATACTATATATTATGATATAGAGAGGGCAGTACGTGAACTTACCTATACTATATATTATGATATGGAGAGACCAGTACGTGAACTTACCTATACTATATATTATGATATAGAGAGAGCAGTACGTGAACCTACCTATACTATATATTATGATATAGAGAGGGCAGTACGTGAACCTACCTATACCATATATTATGATATAGAGAGGGCAGTACGTGAACTTACCTATACTATATATTATGATATAGAGAGGGCAGTACGTGAACCTACCTATACTACATATTATGATATAGAGAGGGCAGTACGTGAACTTACCTATACTATATATTATGATATAGAGAGACCAGTACGTGAACTTACCTATACTATATATTATGATATAGAGAGAGCAATACGTGAACCTACCTATACTATATTTTATGATATAGAGAGGGCAGTACGTGAACCTACCTATACTAGATATTATGATATAGAGAGGGCAGTACGTGAACTTACCTATACTATATATTATGATATAGAGAGGGCAGTACGTGAACTTACCTATACTATATATTATGATATAGAGAGGGCAGTACGTGAACCTACCTATACTAGATATTATGATATAGAGAGGGCAGTACGTGAACCTACCTATACTATATATTATGATATAGAGAGAGCAGTACGTGAACCTACCTATACTATATGTTATGATATAGAGAGGGCAGTACGTGAACCTACCTATACTATATATTATGATATAGAGAGGGCAGTACGTGAACTTACCAATACTATATATTATGATATAGAGAGGGCAGTACGTGAACCTACCTATACAAGATATTATGATATAGAGAGGGCAGTACGTGAACATACCTATACTATATATTATGATATAGAGAGACCAGAACGTGAACTTACCTATACTATATATTATGATATAGAGAGAGCAGTACGTGAACCTACCTATACTATATATTATGATATAGAGAGGGCAGTACGTGAACCTACCTATACTATATATTATGATAGAGAGAGGGCAGTACGTGAACCTACGTATACTAGATATTATGATATAGAGAGGGCAGAACGTGAACCTACCTATACTATATATTATGATATAGAGAGGGCAGTACGTGAACCTACCTATACTATATATTATGATATAGAGAGGGCAGTACGTGAACCTACCTGTACTATATACTATGATATAGAGAGGGTAGTACGTGAACTTACCAATACTATATATTATGATATAGAGAGGGCAGTACGTGAACTTACCTATACTATATACTATGATATAGAGAGGGCAGTACGTGAACTTACCTATGCTATATATTATGACATAGAGAGGGCAGAACGTGAACTTACCTGTACTATATATTATGATATAGAGAGGGCAGTACGTGAACTTACCTATACTATATATTATGATATAGAGAGAGCAATACGTGAACCTACCTATACTATATATTATGATATAGAGAGGGCAGTACGTGAACCTACCTATACTAGATATTATGATATAGAGAGGGCAGTACGTGAACTTACCTATACTATATATTATGATATAGAGAGGGCAGTACGTGAACTTACCTATACTATATATTATGATATAGAGAGGGCAGTACGTGAACCTACCTGTACTATATATTATGATATAGAGAGGGCAGTCCGTGAACCTACCTATACTATATATTATGATATAGAGAGGTCAGTAAGTGAACTTACCTATACTATATGTTATGATATAGAGAGGGCAGTACGTGAACCTACCTATACTATATATTATGATATAGAGAGGGCAGTACGTGAACTTACCAATACTATATATTATGATATAGAGAGGGCAGTACGTGAACCTACCTATACAAGATATTATGATATAGAGAGGGCAGTACGTGAACATACCTATACTATATATTATGATATAGAGAGACCAGAACGTGAACTTACCTATACTATATATTATGATATAGAGAGAGCAGTACGTGAACCTACCTATACTATATATTATGATATAGAGAGGGCAGTACATGAACCTACCTATACTATATATTATGATATAGAGAGGGCAGTACGTGAACCTACCTATACTAGATATTATGATATAGAGAGGGCAGTACGTGAACCTACCTATACTATATATTATGATATAGAGAGGGCAGTACGTGAACCTACCTATACTATATATTATGATATAGAGAGACCAGTACGTGAACTTACCTATACTATATATTATGATATAGAGAGAGCAGTACGTGAACCTACCTATACTAGATATTATGATATAGAGAGGGCAGTACGTGAACTTACCTATACTATATATTATGATATAGAGAGGGCAGTACGTGAACCTACCTATACTAGATATTATGATATAGAGAGGGCAGTACGTGAACCTACCTATACTATATATTATGATATAGAGAGGGCAGTACGTGAACCTACCTATACTAGATATTATGATATAGAGAGGGCAGTACGTGAACTTACCTATACTATATATTATGATATAGAGAGGGCAGAACGTGAACCTACCTATACTAGATATTATGATATAGAGAGGGCAGTACGTGAACCTACCTATACTATATATTATGATATAGAGAGGGCAGTACGTGAACCTACCTATACTATATATTATGATATAGAGAGGGCAGTACGTGAACCTACCAATACTATATATTATGATATAGAGAGGGCAGTACGTGAACATACCTATACTATATATTATGATATAGAGAGGGCAGTACGTGAACCTACCTATACTATATATTATGATATAGAGAGGGCAGTACGTGAACCTACCTATACTATATATTATGATATAGAGAGGTCAGTAAGTGAACTTACCTATACTATATGTTATGATATAGAGAGGGCAGTACGTGAACCTACCTATGCTATATATTATGATATAGAGAGGGCAGTACGTGAACCTACCTATACTATATGTTATGATATAGAGAGGGCAGTACGTGAACCTACCTATACTATATATTATGATATAGAGAGGGCAGTACGTGAACCTACCTATACTATATATTATGATATAGAGAGGTCAGTAAGTGAACTTACCCATACTATATATTATGATATAGAGAGGGCAGTACGTGAACCTACCTATACTATATATTATGATATAGAGAGGGCAGTACGTGAACCTACCTATACTAGATATTATGATATAGAGAGGGCAGTACGTGAACCTACCTATACTATATAATATGATATAGAGAGGGCAGTACGTGAACCTACCTATACTATATATTATGATATAGAGAGGGCAGTACGTGAACCTACCTATACTATATATTATGATATCGAGAGGGCAGTACGTGAACCTACCTATACTATATATTATGATATAGAGAGGGCAGTACGTGAACCTACCTATACTATATATTATGATATAGAGAGGGCGGTACGTGAACCTACCTATACTATATATTATGATATAGAGAGGGCAGTACGTGAACTTACCTATACTATATATTATGATATAAAGAGGGCAGGACGTGAACCTACCTATACTGTATATTATGATATAGAGAGGGCAGTACGTGAACCTACCTATACTATATATTATGATATAGAGAGGGCAGTACGTGAACCTACCCATACTATATATTATGATATAGAGAGGGCAGTACGTGAACCTACCTATACTATATATTATGATATAGAGAGGGCAGTACGTGAACCTACCTATACTATATATTATGACATAGAGAGGGCAGTACGTGAACCTACCTATACTATATATTATGATATAGAGGTCAGTAAGTGAACTTACCTATACTATATATTATGATATAGAGAGGGCAGTACGTGAACCTACCTATACTATATATTATGATATAGAGAGGGCAGTACGTGAACCTACCTATACTATATATTATGATATAGAGGGCAGTACGTGAACTTACCTATACTATATATTATGATATAGAGAGGGCAGTACGTGAACCTACCTATACTATATATATTATGATATAAAGAGGGCGAGTACGTGAACCTACCTATACTATATATTATAATATAGAGGGCCGGAGCATGAACCTATATATATTATGATATAGAGGTGAGTAAGTGAACTTACCTATACTATATATATTATATGATATAGAGAGGGCAGTACGTGAACTTACCTGGCGCTTTATATATTATGATATAGAGAGGGCAGTACGTATGAACTTACCTATACTACATATTATACGATATAGAGAGGGCAGTACGTGAACCTACCTGTACTATATATTATGATATAGAGAGGGCAGTCCGTGAACCTACCTATACTATATATTATGATATGAGAGGTCAGTAGTGAACTTACCTATACTATATGTTATGATATAGAGAGAGCAGTACGTGAACTTACCTATACTATATACTATGATATAGAGAGAGCAGTACGTAACTTACCTACCCTATATATTATGATATAGAGAGGGCAGTACGTGAAATTACCTACCCTATATATTATGATATAGAGAGAGCAGTACGTGAACTTACCTACCCTATATATTATGATATAGAGCGAGCTGTACGTGAACTTACCTATATAATATATATTATGATATAGTGAGGGCAGTACGTGAACCTACCTATACTATATGTTATGATATAGAGAGGGCAGTACGTGAACCTACCTATGCTATATATTATGATATAGAGAGGTGAGTAAGTGAACTTACCTATACTATATATTATGATATAGAGAGGGCAGTACGTGAACTTACCTATACTATATATTATGATATAGAGAGGGCAGTACGTGAACTTACCTATACTATATATTATGATATAGAGAGGGCAGTACGTGAACCTACCTATACTATATATTATGATATAGAGAGGGCAGTACGTGAATCTACCTATACTATATATTATGATATAGAGAGGTCAGTAAGTGAACTTACCTATACTATATGTTATGATATAGAGAGGGCAGTACGTGAACCTACCTATACTATATATTATGATATAGAGAGGGCAGTACGTGAACCTATCTGTACTATATATTATGATATAGAGAGGGCAGTACGTGAACCTACCTATACTATATATTATGATATAGAGAGGTCAGTAAGTGAACTTACCTATACTATATGTTATGATATAGAGAGGGCAGTACGTGAACCTACCTATACTATATATTATGATATAGAGAGGGCAGTACGTGAACCTACCTATACTATATGTTATGATATAGAGAGGGCAGTACGTGAACCTACCTATACTATATATTATGATATAGAGAGGTCAGTAAGTGAACTTACCTATACTATATATTATGATATAGAGGGCAGTACGTGAACCTACCTATACTATATATTATGATATAGAGAGGTCAGTAAGTGAACTTACCTATACTATATATTATGATATAGAGAGAGCAGTACGTGAACCTACCTATACTATATATTATGATATAGAGAGGTCAGTAAGTGAACTTACCTATACTATATATTATGATATAGAGAGGGCAGTACGTGAACCTACCTATACTATATGTTATGATATAGAGAGGGAAGTACGTGAACCTACCTATACTATATATTATGATATAGATAGGGCAGTACGTGAACCTACCTATACTCTATATTATGATATAGAGAGGGCAGTACGTGAACCTACCTATGCTATATATTATGATATAGAGAGGGCAGTACGTGAACCTACCTATACTATATATTATGATATAGAGAGGGCAGTACTTGAACTTACCTATACTATATATTATGATATAGAGAGGGCAGTACGTGAACCTACCAATACTATATATTATGATATAGAGAGGGCAGTACGTGAACCTACCTATACTATATATTATGATATAGAGAGGGCAGTACGTGAACCTACCTATACTATATATTATGATATAGAGAGGGCAGTACGTGAACCTACCTATACTATATGTTATGATATAGAGGTCAGTAAGTGAACTTACCTATACTATATGTTATGATATAGAGAGGGCAGTACGTGAACCTACCTATACTATATATATTATGATATAGAGGTCAGTAAGTGAACTTACCTATACTGTATATTATGATATAGAGAGACCAGTACGTGAACCTACCTATACTATATATTATGATATAGAGAGGGCAGTACGTGAACCTACCTATACTATATATTATGATATAGAGAGAGCAGTACGTGAACTTACCTAGACTATATATTATGATATAGAGAGAGCAGAACGTAAACTTACCTATACTATATATTATGATACAGAGAGACCAGTAAGTCAACTTACCTACGCTATATATTATGATATAGAGAGGTCAGTAAGTGAACTTACCTACCCTATATACTATGATATAGAGAGAGCAGTACGTGAACTTACCTATACTATATATTATGATATAGAGAGAGCAGTACGTGAACTTACCTATACTATATATTATGATATAGAGAGACCACACGTGAACTTACCATACTACATATTATGATATAGAGAGGGCAGTACGTGAACTTACCTATACTATATATTATGATATAGAGAGACCAGTACGCGAACTTACCTATACTATGTTTTATGATATATTGGGACCGGTACGTAAACATACCTACACTATATATTATGATATATTGGGACCAGTACGTGAACTTACCTATACTATATATTATGATATAGAGAGAGCAGCACGTGAACTTACCTATACTATGTATTATGATATAGACAGGGCAGTAAGTGAATTTACCTACGCTATGTATTATGATATAGAGAGGGCAGTAAGTGAACTTACCTACCCTATATACTATGATATAGAGAGCAATACGTGAACTTACCTATCCTATGTATTATGATATAAAGAGACCAGTAACTTACCTACCCTATATATTATGATATAGAGAGACAAGTACGTGAACTTACCATACTATATATTATGATATAGAGACGGCAGTATGTGAACTTACCTATACTATATATTATGATATAGTGGGACCAGTACGTGAACTTACCTATACTATATATTATGATATAGAGAGAGCAGTACGTGAACTTACCTACCCTATATGTTATGATATAGTGGGACCAGTACGTGAACTTACCTACCCTATATATTATGACATAGAGAGACTGGTACGTGAACTTAACTACGTGATAAATTATGATATAGAGATACCAGTATGTGAACTTACCTACCCCACATATTATGATCTAGAGAGACCAGTACGTGAACTTACCTACGCTATGTATTATGATATAGAGAGACCAGTAAGTGAACTTACCTACGCTATGTATTATGATATAGAGAGAGCAGTACGTGAACTTACCTATACTATATATTATGATATAGAGAGGGCAGTATGTGAACTTACCAATACTATATATTATGATATAGAGAGACCAGTAAGTGAACTTACGTATACTATGATGATATAGGGAAGGCAGTACGTGAACTTACCTATACGGTACTATATGTTGACATAGAGAGAGCAGTACGTGAACTTACCTATACTGTATATTATGATATAGAGCGAGCAGTACGTGAACTTACCTATACTGTATATTATGATATAGAGAGAGCAGTACGTGAACTTACCTATACTATATATTGATAGAGAGAGAGCAGTACGTGAACTTACCTATACTATATATTATGATATAGAGAGAGCAGTACGTGAACTTACCTATACTGTATATTATGATATAGAGAGAGCAGTACGTGAACTTACCTATACTATACATTATGATATATTTTTAATAATAATAAAAATAAAATAATAAAATAAAATAAAAAACGTAAGCAACTGTACCGTACTTAAAATTGTGTCCATTTCTCTGTGCTTCCGGCACGGGCATATCCAAAGATTATATAAGAATAAATCAGCAATAGTTCAGGGAGATCTGTATTAATAAAAAGCTTGACAGCTGTAACTCAATTATAAGCTGGAACTTCTTGACGAAAATTACCTCGTCTTCAATATGCTAATAGATAAGCCCATATATATGACCCACAAACAGTTTAACGTTTTTCCATGAAATTCCGAAGACATCTAAACTGGCGGCCATCTTTTTGAAAGCCATTTTTCACCTGGCTTTTGACCCGATTTAAAAAAAAATTGTCGATATTTTCCCTGGTAAATTCATTGATATGATAGAGAGGATATGCGAAAAAGTCAGAAAGTTTAAGCTCTCATCTTTCCGGTGCCGAGGGTGAATTGTTCGGTTATGTCATTCCCTCCCACTGTTGCCTGGCCTGTGGGATATTGGATGGTCGATGTCTACGTACATGTATACATTTTTTCAATAAATTATGAAAATTAATGAATATATATCTTATATATATTTTTTTAATCAAATTTTTTTCTTTTTTTTTCTGGGTGTATTTCTCTTTCATCCTTTGGCTCAAGTCATTCCCTAAAATATCAAATCGAATTACTACAGTTTTTAATTATCCTACCCTGTCCTCTATGACATAGAATTTTATTATGACATAGAATTTTATTCCATGTCATAGAGGACAGGGTATGATAGATAATTAAAAACTGTAGTAATTCGATTTGATATTTTAGGGAATGACTTTTATTGAGACAAAGAAGAAAGAGAAATACACCCAGAAAAAAAAAGATTAAAAAAAAAATGATTAATTTTTTTTATATATATATATATATTCATTAATTTTCATAATTTATTGACAAAATTTATACGTATACATCGATCAGCCAATATCCCATAGGCCAGGCAACTGTGTTCCCTCCCGAATGCCAGATTAGGTTATTAAAGAAAGGTGGGGTAATAGTAATCAGCATATAATAATAGTATCAGTTCGTGTATGTCGAGCAGAAAGGTCGTAAACTATTTCTATGAATATAAAATCCCCGTTATCACACCATAAAAACCCATGATAATGCATAGAATAGAATGGGATCAGGTTTTATCCGAAGAGGTGAAACAACAATGCAAAAACTGAAATGTTTCCCCAAGATTTACAGAGCGCTGGTGAGTGGTTCTGAGAGGTACACTTTAGAGAATAACTAGTTGCAGTCGAGTGTACTGCCCTAAAGATGAGTGGTTCTGATGGGTACACTTTAGAGAATAACTACTTGCAACCGAGTGTTGCAACCGAGTGTACTGTCCTAAAGGTACGAGTTCAAGGCAAAAACTAATGGATAAACGCGAAAGGTGAGTTCCAAGTTCACCAGTCGGAATTTATCATATACGGCAAATGTGTCATCTGTTCCAACAGGTTTCACTTTTGGTAAAAATGCTCTTCTAATCAGGCTGTTTAACTGTTATCACTAAATGTCGGTATGAAGACCGCTGTTTGGAGAACTACGCCGAAAAGTGTATCAGGTGTCGTAAATATTTACTTGAACAACCTCGTACTCATACTCCTCAACTTAAAATGGACGCCGAGCACATTTTGCACATGAAGGAAGTGTGCATAGGGTATATATGGTACGGGAGTACATGACAACAAGGTAACATCATGTCACCCTGCAGAGAGGAAAAAAAGGAAAGTTGGTGTGAACAGATGACAGAACAACAGATGACTTTGGAAAGTGACAACAATCCCAACAAATATTCAGAAAGTATTCTAATTTAATTCAGGTTAGGTTGAACCCCAACGGGAGATTTTAACATGTGAATTATCTTTTGTTATCGATCGCTTAGGTAGGTCATGCAAGCAGACGATAAATCAAAGATGAATTCCAAGGATCCGTATCACGACAACAGGCTTGGATTTCGAACGATGGCGGAGGAGGATTTGAAAGCTTATCAACACGAAACTATTGTGAAGAAACTTGACAGCATTTACGTCAGATGTATGTACACAATTATACATCCGTCTACTATATACATAACTGAATGACCTTGATATAGGTGAAGGTTCCCATATAATTTGCAATGAAATGTAATTTGCAGTTCACAAATTTCACTGAGTCTCACTGAGTATGTCCTTGATCCTTAATAACCTATATAGGCCTATGTCAAACTTGACAAGTTAAGGTGATGATATAGTGGCAATTATTTGAAAGTCGTGCAGTAGGAAAGAGTCTCTTACTGGGTGTATTCTGTTTGATTATTAGGGAAAGTCATACATACATGTAGAATATTCCTTGTCTCATGAAGAACTCCACTATAACATGCCAGTACACCTACACAAATAAAAATCCACAAAAACAATTGTTCTTATAGGACTGCCAGCAGAAATGCACAAAGACTGAACTCACAATACTGAAAAGGCATTTAAGAAAATCATATATTGTATTAGCCCCAGCAGGGACCTAATGATACTGTCATTAGGTCCCACGTACATCCTAGCCACCATCGTCGTGTAGAAGCCCGAATCGTATAAACAATGATTTAGTTGCTCCTTACCATGCATTTTCCGATAAAACGTATCA
Organism: Hanleya hanleyi; assembly: GCA_036873755.1. Taxonomy (NCBI): domain Eukaryota; kingdom Metazoa; phylum Mollusca; class Polyplacophora; order Lepidopleurida; family Hanleyidae; genus Hanleya; species Hanleya hanleyi. The sequence goes on from JAVTVY010029920.1 coordinate 48,499, forward strand.
TGAACTAGTCCGAATCGTCCGAACGGCCAACATCTGTTGTCTTTTGGAGTGGGTTTCGCCGCCTTTTGTACCAGTCGCCGCTGAAAATTTCAAACAGCTCCGCCATGTTTGTTTCCACGCCGGAGTGTCAACTGCGCAAACGGTGGCGTGTATGGTGTTTATTGCGGTCACCGTTTGCGCAGTTGACACTCTGGCGTGGAAACAAACATGGCGGAGCTGTTTGAAATTTTCATCGGCGACTGGTACAAAAGGCGGCGAAACCCACTCCAAAAGACAACAGATGTTGGCCGTTCGGACGATTCGGACTAGTTCATGATACGTTTTATCGGAAAATGCATGGTAAGGAGCAACTAAGTCATTGTTTATACGATTCGGGCTTCTACACGACGATGGTGGCTAGGATGTACGTGGGACCTAATGACAGTATCATTAGGTCCCTGCTGGGGCTAATATTGTATCTGCTACAAAAAAGACTGTTAGATATGAACATTTTTCTTTATCAGTAATTGTATAAATTGTGTGTGAATTGAGCCTATGTGACATGTGGATCGAACCACAAATGTGTGTCAGGCCTTACATTCTGAAAATCGCACCAGGCTGATTGATGGGCCTGGTTGGAGCTGATCACCAGGCTGATTTATTCATAACGGGGCTGATTTCAGTAACAAAGCATATTCCTGATATGCTTTTACCGGGTTGATGAATAGGCTGCAGTCTATAGAAGGGCCATGGCATCTGAAATTAAACAGTAGGCAGATTTATTTTATGCTAAACAGCAACCGTGTTATTAGAGAACCCCCATAGAACTATATATTTTCTGAAAGAGTAGGCTCTTGACATAAAGCCGAAACAGATGTAAGCCTTGTTGACGAAAATCAGGGTCCCCATAACCCATACTGAACTTGCTTCAAACTTCAGGAAAATCCTCTAAAATTGGTCCAAAATGGGTAATATTCCCCTCCACCAAAGAAAAAACTTGTTATTCAATTGTCCTGAAACTCACCGACAGTGTGCCCAGTCCAAGGACCAACAAAAATTGGCAAAGAAAATAGGGTGTCGACCACGCGGTTTTCAAGCTCGATTTTACACCGTAAAGTATGCCATGTGCTCGTAAGCTGAAAATGGCCCCAATTCACAGCCACACTTTCACACTTCCATCTGCATAGTGAGGCATGGGCCAATCCTACTGGCAAAATACCATGTACTGATTTGAAGCAAATCAACTAGTCAACTGAATGATATCACAAATATCAATAAACAAAAAGCCAACAAAAATTCTCATGGGGTCAAACCTGGTGGAATTTTAATTTCAAAGAATTTGAGGGGGACCAAAAATCCGCAACTGTGGACTGAGCCCTTTAAGTGAAGGGTACTTTTTGTGGATTTTTTTTTATCTACTCCTTTCAATCTATGGGTCTGTACAAGTATAATGATATATGACACTCAATGGTTGAAAGTCATATTAAGATAAAACAGAGCGATACCTTTCCCCCTACCCCATTCATATTTTGACAGTTTTTGCGACGCCATTTTGTCAGGCTAGACCGCTATGTCAAATTTGAATATATCTGACTGAAAATTTTGCATTCAGTACTAATATTGTTTACAATTATGTTGAACACAATTCAAAACAATGATATTCACACCCAACACAGGACTGGAATTATGAAACCAGCACAGGGGCTTGGGCTAGAAGGGGGGGGGAAGGGTGGATAACTCTTAACAGGGGAATATCTGTTACATTGTGTATAGTATAGTATTGCCAACTCCAATGCTGGTTTTATGGGGAGGGGGGGGGATAGGGCTGTTTTAATGGTCCCAGAGGAATTATTCTGTGACACTAAAACTTTTGAAAAATTCCTGGGACAATTGAACCCCCCTCCCTCCCCCGATAAAACACCAACATGGATGTTGGCAATTCTACACACCTTTTAACAGATATTTCCTGGCCATGCTAAGAGTTACCCCTCCCCCCTTTCTAGCCCAAGCCCCTGTGCTGCTTTAATAATTTCAGTCCTGTGTTGGGTGTGAATAGCATTGTTTTGAATTGTGTTCAACTTGATAGTAAACAATATTAGTTCTGGATGGAAATTTTTTAGTCAGATATGCAAATTTAATGTTACCTGAGAAAGTGCCTGTTCTGTCATATAGGCTGCAGTCTATAGAAGGGCCATGGCATCTGAAATTAAACAGTAGGCAGATTTATTTTATGCTAAACAGCAACCGTGTTATTAGAGAACCCCCATAGAACTATATATTTTCTGAAAGAGTAGGCTCTTGACATAAAGCCGAAACAGATGTAAGCCTTGTTGACGAAAATCAGGGTCCCCATAACCCATACTGAACTTGCTTCAAACTTCAGGAAAATCCTCTAAAATTGGTCCAAAATGGGTAATATTCCCCCTCCACCAAAGAAAAAACTTGTTATTCAATTGTCCTGAAACTCACCGACAGTGTGCCCAGTCCAAGGACCAACAAAAATTGGCAAAGAAAATAGGGTGTCGACCACGCGGTTTTCAAGCTCGATTTTACACCGTAAAGTATGCCATGTGCTCGTAAGCTGAAAATGGCCCCAATTCACAGCCACACTTTCACACTTCCATCTGCATAGTGAGGCATGGGCCAATCCTACTGGCAAAATACCATGTACTGATTTGAAGCAAATCAACTAGTCAACTGAATGATATCACAAATATCAATAAACAAAAAGCCAACAAAAATTCTCATGGGGTCAAACCTGGTGGAATTTTAATTTCAAAGAATTTGAGGGGGACCAAAAATCCGCAACTGTGGACTGAGCCCAATAGGCACCGTGAAAAATACTCACCAGGCCTATCACGGGGGCTGGGCTGATCAGCCCCGTCAAAATGCAAGGCCTGGTGTGTCATTGGCAACTGATTAAGCATCTTTATTTCAGACCAAGCATAAATAGGACAGGATGTGAATGAATGGACCACAATAGGTAGATGGGGATTGGATAGAAAGAATCCAGAGCATTTTCCCCACAGCACAAACTGACTGTACATATCAGGGCTGTAGCCAGGATTTACTGAGGGGTGGTTCGCCTTCACTCCAAAAGGGCACATCAGGGGCTTCGCTGTGTGGAAAAAGGGGCAAATAGGGGGTTCACTTCAGTTTGAAATGGGCATTTATATGAGAAAAAATATATAATATTTCCGAAAGAGGGGTTCGCCCGAGCCAGGAAAACCACCCTTGGCTACAGGCCTGCATATACCTGAATGTACATGAATTGTCATTGCCTTTGATAATTATTATGACACAGTAAATGATAACAAATCTTTACAAAATATTTTCCAATGCAATTTTCTTTTAACATAGCCTTTGTTGTAGCACTAGTAGAGACTATATAGAATTTTTTAAAGTACCGGTACATTTCAATCTTATGTGTGTGTTTGTTTTGTTTTGTTTTCTTTCTTTGAGAGACTTCCCTATTCAAATAATTGTCACTCTGTCATCACTGTACAGTATCAGGTCAAAGCTTCAAAATCTCGATTTTTGTTTTTTTGTCTTATACAAGAGTAGCCTAACACAGTCAAACCTACAAGTTGGGGGAATAATTAATTATGAAAATTAGTGCATTGTAGTAAAAAAACAGAACTCTTTATAACTCAAGCCCTTAGTGGTACAGTAGTGCTGATTGGTTTATGGCCATTTTCTTCGTTTAGTTTTTCGACAAAAAGTTGTTTTTCCCGTTCTAATTTCTCTCTTGTTATTTTATGTACAAACATGAACTTTGGACACAATATTCCAATCATGTAGATCTTCAAAAGGTTGCCTCAAATTTTATATTTCGGCCCTGTTCATGAATTATTTATGATTTAGTGGAGAGGGGTCGAGTTTTTGTAGATTTTTTCAATCTTTCAACTTCGCGCAACGATAAAATAACTTCTAGGCCCTAACTAAAAAAACTGAGGCAACCTAATTTTATTCAAATGGTAAAGTTCATTATTCGAAAAAAAAGCAAGTTTGTTTGATGAAAACTGAGAGAGTTGTTAACGCGTGATTTTGAGGACTATAATTTTCTAAATGACATCATTTATCTTCAAATAAATTGATTCTTGTAATCAATTCGAGAAAGTTGTTCAGTAATCTAAATTCCTTGAATCAAGGGCTTTTAGAAAATGTATATTGTATGGATACAAAAAAGCATTGCCCCGCAATTAAGCAAAATTGTTATATCTACACGTACACAATTGGGACCCTTATACAGTAACTAACCTTAACACTGTTGGTACATTTACTGTAAAAGTCCACTCATTAGTATGCCACTACTTTCTGTGGCTAGCTGACATAGCGAAAAGTGCTTGATCATGAGTGAATGCCATGGTTACTGCAGTAGGAGTCAATGGTGGAGTCGATATGAGTTCAGTCCAGTAAGTGTCTGAGATACTGTGAAGCATTGTAGGTCCCATATAACAACTGATGTAAACACAGTTCCAGCATTGTGGTTTCTGTCGGGTTACCAAAGTCTAATTTCATGCCTAGTAATCTGTACATGGGTTATAATAATTCGGTTCAGATCCACTTTCATTTCTGTGGGCTTTGTGTAAATATCACAGAATTATGTTATACACAATAATGATGAATGTCCAATTCTTGTCCCCCCCCCCCCCCCCCCCACCCTGTTCCTGCTCCTGCTCACACATAACAGTCACACACAAACCTTGAAGTTTGAATGATACACTTCTTTTGTTCTTGACATAACCATACATGCTATAATTTTCAGTTGTCATTTTCATAAGGTAATTCACTGATTTTCGATCAATAATAAAAAAAAGAAGTAAAACACTGAACTTATACACTGATTATATGGATGATGTAACTGTATTACTACTTCTATTAATTTATGTATTACAGTAAAACGGCAGGTGTTGAGGTATCAGAGCTGTACACTGGGACTTTTCCCTAACTGTGGTGGTCTGGAAACCCCTACTACCATAGCCAGTGTCAGAGACAGCATTTATTGTGCAGCAGCAGCCTGGGCCCTGTCTCAAGCATATAGGTAAACATGGTAACTGTGTCAGTAGCCACATATATGCAACTCAGTATATGTATCCACGACTGAGTTGCACATCCTTACTAGGACAGACATCAGTATCGTCCTTTTCTTCGTGGCCAAACATGACAAAATGTACAATTGACTATGGCATTTAACGGGTTGTAAACATGTCAAATATATCTCTCTCCCCCGACACAAAGTATTTGGTTCATTCCTGCAGCGCAAGTACACGTAAATAGCACCAAGTTATGTCACTATCTTCCTATCACGTTCACATGTTGAAAATGGCACAAGTGCAAGAAACGCTCCAATGCGCATGCACCGCTAATATTGTACATTTTGTCATGTTTGGCCGCGAAGAAAAGGACGATACTGATGTCTGTCCTAGTAAGGATGTGCAACTCAGTCGTGGCTACATACACTGAGTTGCATATATGTGGCTACTGTGTAAGTGACATTGATAATAGACCACTATCAACCATTCTCACTGCATTATGAACATCCAGATGTCAGAATCTCTGGCCATCATGGCCCTAGGACATGTAGGAGGTATGAAACAATATTATTTCTGATGTGGCATCACATCAAGGTTAGGCACCGGGCAGAAAAATCGACGAATAAACCTTACATTGGCTTTAAAAATACTGCAATACTGAGAAAAAAATTTGAAGCTGTACTGCCCGAGTGTAAGATGGCATTTGCAAAGAAAGGACATCCCGGTAAGTCTATGAATGGAATCAACATTGCTTAACGGGAATCCCCAGCGGATTTTATTTTGATCTAAAAATGCTTGAAAGTCACAATTTCCTACGCTGTAAAACTTACCTTCACATACCTTATTGCTATCGTGTTCCTACGCGATTGCCCCATTGTAAAACCTTACCACAGAACCAAAAGAAATAGTCCCTGTAATGCCCCAATGCCCATGCGCGAGTACCCAGAATCCTCTCTGTCTGACCACGTCACTTCCTTCTTTCCTCTACAATCGTAGCGGTCAGACGTAGTTCCATTGTGCTCCCGTAAAAGTTTCAAGATCTACATCTGTAATACCACGATATTCCTTACTCGTAACCTTGGATTACCTACGGAGATTTCCTGGGATATTACCTTGAGAGAGAAGAAGGAATATTACCAAATTCCTTGGATTCGAGACCTACCTGGACTTCAAACATCGTCAGGGAGTATTATCGAATCATAATAAAGATGGCGTCCGTGTTTTGTGTTGTATGTGGACGATCCAAACCCACGACGGATCCGCATTCAGCTTGTCCGCCGTGTAGAGGGATCTGGTGCGATCAATATGCCAAGTGTGCAGAATGCGAGCTATGGGCCGACGATGTATTCCAACGATATCTTGTCGGTTCATATGCCAGTGAAGTTTTGCCCCCGCCCGGCTTCGATTGTGCCGAGAGCTTGGTCGGCTCTCCGTCTCGCTCACCTGTGAACGAGCCGGACGAGTCTGCCTCTCTTGATATGTCCGTTACGCAGGATATGAGTGTAACTCCATCTAGTAATTTGCCGAATGTAGTCAGTATTTCTCCTCCTCCATGTGCAAATTCTGTTTCAGGGACCAAGATGGCGAACAAAGATGGCGGACGTCCCGTAGGTAAGTTACTGCACGGGACGTCCTTGACCTTGACGGCCAACTTTGATCCGACATCTATGACGTCACTTCCGACTGAGGGTCCCCTGTTTCGGATTGTCAATCCGGAGACTGTGACTTCCGTGGTCAAGGACTCGTCACTTCCGGAGAATCTGTCTTCATCTCGGCGCAGCTCATCTACGTCTATACCAACTACGGAGATGTCAGCTGTTCCAGCGTCCGTAATATCACCTCGCCCAGTGCAGTCTACGGTGATTATTACACCCGTTTCCGGTTTTCCTGCGTCGGGTCATTCCCTACTGAATGTTCCCAGGCTGTCCAGGGCACCTTTACAGCAGCCTTTGTCAGCTCCCCCGCAGCTTGCTCAACCGGACCAGCGTCAGCGTGTGCCTGTGTCCAGTTATGACTTCCGGCCAACGGTAGCTCCGAGTTTCTCGGATGCTTATATGCAACCATTGACTTCATACCTTCCGGTATCGTCTTACCTTCCGGTATCATCGTATCACATCGGAACTTCCGCTCCTGTTTCTGCGCATGCTCCGATGTCGGCTACTTCATCCTACTATAGGACTGCCTCTGCGTATGATGTTCCTGCCTATCCATCTGGTTATGGGGTTCCGGGTCATTCATCGATGTATGACACGAGAGTGACGTCATCGATGAACAGACTTCCGGTTACGTCATCGATGTATAGCAGATCGGCTCCCTATGCTGCACCGCCGTACTCCCCGCTTCCTGTACGCAGTGTAGTGTATAGGCCTACTTCATACCCTTCTGTGGCTTCTGTAGTCCGACCTATTGATGTACCACGTCGTGTGTTTCCTACTGCACGTATTCCTACACATCCGACTTCCGGTACATCGGGTGCTCACTTCCGTTCTCCCTCTCCTAGGCCTGTCAGATATGCTATGCCATATCATGCACCTATACCGAGACGACAAGTGAGGGTTGCTCACCCACATCTGCCTAGATACCCAGCTAGGCCGGCGATGTCCCAGTATGCGGCTGCTTCCGGTTCTGCCTTACTTCCCCCTTCTGATAGGCAGTGTCCTCCAGCAACATCTATTCCTGCCAGCCTCTCCGATAGGTTTAATAGATTGTCTGCTGACTTCGCAGCCCTACAGCGTGACATGTTGATGCCTCCTCCACCATCTCCTACACCACTTCCGGTGCCCGAGTGGGCTGGCTATCAACCTCGCCCCGTATCATCAAGGAGGCCGACTTCCGGTTCCCATCCTCAGCTACCACTTGATCTCTCGCAGGCTAGTAGACCTACACCTCCTTCGTTTGTGCCCAGGTTTACCCCTGTGAATCCCGGGACAGTGAATAACGCTGAGACGGAAGCGGAAGAACGGACTTCCTTGTTCGATGCTGATCCGGACCTCGCTGCGTCCAGTTACTCTGATACACTGGCTCGCCTTTATGAGTTGTTTCCGGATATGACTCCTCCGCCAATTGTAGAATCCAGAAGGGTTACTGCGATGTCTGATCTCCGACAAGAGCCGTCACATCGCACGTCACTTCCGCCTTCTAGAGCTGTTTTTGAATGTGCTGAACGCATGCGGGACGCCTTCTCACTTCCTAAGACCCAAGATGAGAGGCAACGACAACAGGAGTCTAGATCTCTTTTTAAGAAATCTACTGGTGTCTTCCCGCTGGAGCGACCCGTGTTCCGGTCGTATTCAGTACACGGCTCACCTTGGCATGATCGAGCAGCAGTCCAGGAACCGGAACTCGATCAGTTTCTTGGAGTCTCTCCGCCGAAGAAAGACATTCCTCTTTCTGTTCGTCAGATGTGTCTACTGGAGGACACTTCTAGACAGGAGGTAGCGATTACTTCCCATCTCGATTGGTTTCTTTACGCCATTCGCACGATTCTTAATCGCATACCCCAAACGTCACCTTCCGGTTACGTATCTGTTCCGGTGGATGACGTCAACCTGATGAAGGACTTCCTGACGGCAGCTGCGCGTGCAGACGCGGACTTGATGGCATCCTCAGTCTTCATGTCCGCTATGTTTGTACACTTAAGGCGTCTTGCACTGTTTTCGGCCCTGCCTACGTATACCCCGGCCAGTGTGAGATCGACCTTAAGGGAGCAGTCCCCCGCCTCAGGACTTCTGTTTGCCGGTGTACTACCTGAGCTGCAGAATGAAATGTCCGCTGCCAGGACCACACATTCTTACTTTGGTTCGCAACAGAGGAAGCGATCGGCCCCCGAGGCCGCGACGTCGTCTTCCTCGGCCCCGAAGAAAGCTTCATCTTCAAGTTCTTCTTCCGGGGCTGGTGCCAAGAAGGATGTACCTTCCTCTTCGAAATCCGGCGGAGGTTCGAAGGGAGGGGGGAGCGGCCACTCTAAACGTGGTGGCGGAAAAGGGAAGTCCGCCAGAGCTTCCAAGAAATGAGGACACGGGCCATGCAGATGTGCTTTCTGCATGGCGAGACCGCACGTTGCCGCCGTTCCCAATTCCACCAGATCCGGCGCTTCCGGTAGGCGGGAGACTTGTAAGGTTTTGGAGGAATTGGGAGGCAATCCAGGCGGATTCGTGGGTGTTGAACACCCTACGTCATGGGTATCGGCTGGAGTTCGCCACAACTCCCCCGTTGACTACGTCACCCAGGGCGTCTCGAATTCCAGTGCGTCGGGAGCACCTGATGGAGATTCAGAGGTCCGTGGACAAGTTGGTAGTGAAGGGTGCAGCTATAGAACTTCCGCCAAACGATCTGTCCCCGGGCTTTTATTCTCCGGTGTTCCTGGTCCCCAAGAAGAACACCACCGAAATGCGTATGGTTATAAACCTGCGTCGGTTGAACAAGGACTTCTTGGCCCCGCCTCCTCATTTCCGGATGGAGTCGTTCCGGTCTATTCGTTCGGCTCTGTTACAAGGGGATTGGATGACGTCTCTCGACCTCCAAGATGCATATCTGCATGTTCCGATCTACAGGGCTCATCACAAGTATCTGCGCTTCCTGGTTGGCAACCGGAAGTTCCAGTTACGCGTGCTCCCTTTCGGACTATCCACATCCCCTTGGGTCTTCACCAGAATTTTCAACCCGGTGGCGTCATTCCTGCACACGAGAGGTCTCAAGTACCACTTCTACCTCGACGATTCCCTACTACGGAATCAGTGCAGGGAGGAACTCCGCAAGGACACCAATTTCGTTTGGGAGGTCCTTGTTGCTCTGGGCTATCTTCCTCACGAGGGCAAATCGGAGTTGACACCATCCCAGTCTCGAGTCTTTCTCGGAGTTTCCTACGACACCCTTTCAGCGTTAGCGAAACCTCCGGAAGACCGCTGGAAGAAAATTCTGACGTCGGTGCCGACGTTCCTGTCAGCATCGCACAGACGTGCTCTCCAGTTCGCTGCAATTATCGGCCTGTTAACATCAACTCAGGATGTAACACCTCGAGGTCGGTTGCAGCTTCGGCCGTTGATGATGCACCTCAACAACCATTGGCCGAAACGGCACCTGAATCCTACTGTCCCTGTGACAGAGGATGTCAAACGTCTCCTACGCTGGTGGCTGCAGCCGGAGAACGTGATGATAGGTGTCACCTTCCTACCCTTTCAGCCGTCCCGTCAACTGTTCACGGACGCATCGATGGAAGGATGGGGAGCACATTTGGGTTCGAGGTCAATATCCGGCTTGTGGAACGACAGCCAGAGGAAGCTACATATCAATGTATTGGAGTTCCAGGCCGTAACCCTGTCCATACAGAGATTGCTTCCAGACCTCAAGAACCAACGCTTGTTAGTAGCAACGGACAACACGACAGTCCTCGCCTACATAAACAAGCAGGGAGGGACTCACTCTCCCCAACTGCTGGATCAAGCACAGAAATTCTTCAGCCTATGTTGGGACAACGGAATTTCTGTGCGAGCTCGCCACATTCCCGGTCATCTGAACGTCTTAGCCGACGCACTGTCCAGACCGAATCAGATAATAGCGACCGAATGGCAGCTCCACGAAGACATCCTAGCCCAGATGTCTCGGATATGGGAGACGCCGAACGTAGATCTGTTCGCCACCCGTTGGAACCATCTACTGCCGGCCTATGTGTCTCCCGTTCCGGATCCAGCAGCCCTGGCAGTCGACGCCCTGTCTTTGGACTGGTCCGACATGATTGCGTACGCCTACCCGCCGCCAGCAATCTTGTCACAAGTCCTCCGGAAGATCCAAGCACAGCCGTGCGTGGTCTACCTTGTGGCTCCGTGGTGGCCCACTCGCCCTTGGTTTCCAGACCTGATGGATCTTCTCATAGACGTGCCTCGTCGGCTGCCGCTTTGGTGGAACCTGCTTCGTCAGCCGAGATCCAGCCTGTATCACTCGAATCCCGGTCTATTTCAACTGACCGCGTTCAAGTGCTCCAGCATCAGCTCGTTGAGGCTGGATTTTCTGTCGAAGCGTCCGAAAGGATGGTCCGGTCCACCAGAGCATCAACGACTGCGGTGTACCAGAACAAGTGGAAGTCCTTCGCTACCTGGTGTTTTGGACGTGGAATTGTTCCAACCTCTGCCACTGTTCACCAGGTAGCAGACTTCCTTTTGCATCTGTTCCATGACAGGCAGCTTGTTCCGGCCACGGTCGACGGCTATCGGTCCGCTATCTCCAGGGTACTTCAATTGACCACAGGTGTCAACCCATCACTCGACGTCAACCTTTCTGCCCTTCTTCGTTCCTTTCGGGTGGAGAGGCCTACTCCGACGCCGCAGCTTCCTAAATGGGATTTGGCTCTGGTTCTGAGACGGCTCTCTGAGCCGCCCTTCGAACCCATCGGCACCTGTGAGTTGAAGTTTCTATCTTACAAGACCGTATTTCTGATTGCCTTTGCTTCTGCCGCCCGCGTATCAGAAATCCATGCCTTGGACTTCAGGTCTTTGAGATACAACCCTAAGTGGACCTGGGTGGCGTTATCTACTCTCCCGGATTTTGTTGCGAAGAACCAGTCCCTCTACGACAATCTTCCGAGAGAGTTCGTCATCCCGGCTCTGTCCAACATCCTGTCCGCGGCTGTTGACGATGACAGAGTCTTGTGCCCCGTCAGAGCTCTCTCCTGTTACCTGGCACGTGTGGAGCATATGAGAGCTGGGCGGGTGCGTCTTTTCATCCCGTTTGGGCCCTCTTCCAAGCAGGAGATATCTAAAAATACTATATCTTCCTGGCTTGCCAAGACTATTCGTTTTGCGTACACGGACGTACCACCTGAGGTTATCTCCTTGTCCAAGGTCTCCGCCCATGAGGTCAGGGCCATGGCGGCATCCTGGCCTCTATGGACCAATAGATCCGTGTCCGACATTATGAGGGCCTGCTACTAAGTAACGTTACCTTCGTCTCACACTACCTCCGGGATTTGACGCTCCAACGACGGGACATCTTCTCACTGGGACCCCTGGTGGCTGCCCAGTCAGTTGCGGACCCGTCTAAGCACTAGACCTCCTAGTGATTTTACCATTTTTTAAAAATCTGGTAAGTGTCTGCTCTCCCCAAATTTTCAAAAAAAGGGGGGGTGTGGGAGGTTTTGGTCTAGTGCCTGTCAGCCATTCACTAGGCCCGCTTATATATATATATTAGGGCTGGGTGATTATATCGATGGCCATACCGTCCTGTTATATGTCTTTATGGCACTCGATTATCTCGCTGACTCCTGTTTTGCCTTGCGGCCTATGCTTGAGAACTTTTCTGTTTGACCACTATTTCCCTCCTCCTGCTATGATATTCTAGCAATAAGGTATGTGAAGGTAAGTTTTACAGCGTAGGAAATATGAAAAATTTGAAAATCAATTTTCCTATTTCTAAGCTAAAACTTACCTTCACATATTGTGATGGCCCTCCCAGCCTCCCTGCTAATGGGTTATTCACACTGCGATTGAATAGGAAAGAAGGAAGTAACGTGGTCAGACAGAGAGGATTCTGGGTACTCGCGCATGGGCATTGGGGCATTACAGGGACTATTTCTTTTGGTTCTGTGGTAAGGTTTTACAATGGGGCAATCGCGTAGGAACACGATAGCAATAAGGTATGTGAAGGTAAGTTTTAGCTTAGAAATAGGAAAATTGATTTTCAAATTTTTCATGTTAATACTTCACAGTAATGGAAAAAAAATTTGCTGATTTTTTTTTCTGACTATTAACATGCGTAATATGGGATCAAAGTTGGCCATTCTCATAATCCGCATTCTGGCTGATGACGTCACGGCAGAAGTCAAAATGGCGGATCACAGGTAAAATGAAAGCAGCTCGAGTTCAGATTCAGACGACTATTATAGCTTCGATAGCTACTCCGATGGAAGTATTTTTGACACAGAAGAAGGATCAGATGTGGAAGCAAGCAGCTATGTCGAAAACAATTGCAGGAACAGGAATTGTACCTTATCAATTCGAGCCTGTTGACGAGTCAATTGATTGGTATTTTCATTACCACCAGATATAATTTTTTTCAATAATTTGAGACATATATTGCGGTATATGATTTAAAATTGAAAATAATATTCACCCAAGATCCATTCCGCTTTGTAACTGCAGATCTTTTTCTTTTTTTGGCGTAGATGTAGCCAATCTCGTGAAACTGAAGTCTGGTATATTAATATCCTCCTCGTCGTACTCGCTCATGAATCCGCTTCGGTTTTCTGCTCTCGAGTGGAACACCGACGAATTCGCTAAGGCGAGGAGAGCGTGGGCAGCAAACATCCGCACGGAGACGCAGTCGTCGAGGCGGGCATATAGGCCGGCGCTGTTCCGTGTCCATTATCAACGGCCGAAGGCGAAGTCGTGAGTCCAGGCGGAATCGAATTTGGAGCAGTTTCGTTCTCCTTATTTCCTCTGCCTCTTCTATTCAGTGGCTTGATGGTTGGTATGGCTGTGGCTTTACGTTGCTCAGCTCTTCAAATGCAGCCTCCTGATCAAAGTGTGCAGAGCAGATTGTTGTGTACTTCGCGGGCGCGGTCGTCCATGCTCTCGTAGTCTTCACAAACTTCGTCCAAGTTCTACCTATTTTCTCTTTTGGCCACTGGTGGAGACTCACACCACAAGCTGTAGTTTTGCTACACCCTCCCACGACACACCGTCGTGGCATTTTGAATAAAAAAACTTTCTAGATGACTTAAAATTGACAAATTTGGAGAAGCGTAAAATGGCGATATGTAGGCTAAGAGATGCAGAAATCACGATGGTCGCTCGACTTGTTCCTGCCGTCACGTCACTGCTGAAGTTGTCTGAAGAGCGCTTGCCGGTTTTCAAACAGCGTGAGCCATAACTCGACAACAGAGTGGAATATTTTAATGAAACTAGTACCAAAGTTCACAGATTTTTTTTCTTATTTCTTTTGAATTTTTGCCATGTGATCTCTAGGTAATCCCTTTAAACAATAGTTCATTGCCAGATCTCGGCCATCTCAACACAACCTCACATACATATTAAAGCAACAGTGTCATTTCACACCTTCTACCTGTTCTGTGACTAGAGAAGAGATAGTTCTCAGTGCGTCTCTATCATGTCTATCAACTGATCTGTAATCTTTGAATTTTAGTAGCTTATGAATATGCAGGTGATAAACAATCCATGCAATATTTTGTGGTTGGTTTTCTCATTTACATGTACTAATCTCATTTACTAATCTACAGATCAGGATTGAGCTTTAATTCCATAAAATACCAGATAAATATAAATTAGAAATCTTAAAACTGTAACTGAATGATACTTCTACATGTATGATGTCATCATGGTTATTATTTTTTGAAATTTTTCATATTAACTTTAGGACACTGATGTACAAGTTGCTACATATTTAAAATCTCCAATAAATCATATGTATTTTGACCTCCTGCAGACGTATAGATGATGATCAAGGTAGAACCCATGAGTTGGCTCAGAGTGCTGTAAAGTGTATGAGAGGTATCCTCTACTGCTGGATAAGACAGGCTGACAAGGTGAATGAAAATGGCCCAGACAATCAACCTTCCATGTACATGTAATAATATTTCACATGAAAGCATGACCAAGGTCTGACATGTCTGATTCAAAGTGCTTATCAGGCCTATGGAAGCATTGATATCTGACCAAATTCTGAGGAATGGTTGATCTTTTTTGATATGTTCATTGTAGACACTGCATAGCAATAGTTAAGACTAATAGAAACTGTATTAGAGATTGGAAAGCTGATAGGCTGGATTCTGTGGTGACGTGTATCCTTCTTCAGCGTTAGGTATCTCCCTGTTCGTCATCTTTTGATGTACATGTAGTGTATGAAATGAAAGTTCTCAGTTTGGAGCAGGACAATATATTAGCATATTTCAGGGTCCTCAGAATACATTGGAATAATTATCCCCAGTGGTTCTCTCTTCTGGGTACTCCAGCTTCCTCCACCTTAAACTGGCTGTGACATATAAGTGAAATATTGAAATGGGACATCACATTGAACCCAACACTCCCTCGCTAATTATCCCCAGCAAAATTTCTAATGTGCATTTCGAAAAAAAACAAACTTCTTCATACCTTAGTTGATCATAGTTTTGTACAATATGTTGTTCGCACTTTGCCAACTGAATTCATATCACATTCATATATATTGTATATAAATTCTTTCAGCCAGAGAAGTTCAAGAGGAACCAAAGTGCTTCCCATGCCTTACACTCCAAGTTTAACATTGTGTCAGGGGACCCTGTCTCGGCGGATGATGAGTATGAGCACCTCCAGGTTTGTACACCAGGTCCATAGCCGGTCATCGTACTCTCAGCTCTCACATTGCGGGTTCCGCCCTTATGGTAAACGAACTCGAAACCAGGCTACAGGCTCATCCATCCTCCCATCTCACCAAGGTTTTGCCCAAAGGTGATGCCCTGGTCTGTTCAAGGAAATGAACACCTGAAGGAGGTTGCAGACAATTTGGAAAATAAAATGTCATTGCTGTTATTTTTTGATATTAAGCCATGAACATTCAGGATAAAAGATAGATTCATATGATCACCAAGCTTATTTTTTATGCATGATCTAGGATTTTGTTTGGTCTACCTTGATGATTTAACCTTATTTTAATATATGTGATTAGGAATTCCCTGAAAAATACCCTTATTTTCATGGAAAAAGCACACTGGCAGATTACGCTGATTTTGTCAAGCCCATTGTCCTTTCTTGAGGTCTAATTGCTTTGAATTTGGAGAACACAATATCCAATTTCAAAATATCCTTTCACAACTGTTATATTTAATGTTGATATTTCCTTTCTATTTATTTTAATTCAAATATCCATATTTTGGCATTCTCATGGCATCAGATTGTATAATGTACCTCCTACTATCAGATATACATGTACCCTTTGATTGTATAGCTTCTGCTCTCAGATATACCCTCTGATTGTATATCTTCTGCTGTCAGATATACCCTCTGATTGTATATCTTAAATGCTGTCAGATATACCCTCTGATTGTATACCTTCTGCTCTCAGATATACCCTTTGATTGTATACTTTCTGTTGTCAGATATACCCTCTGATTGTGTACTTTCTGCTGTCAGATATACCCCCTGATTGTATGCCTCCTACTATCAGATATATACCCTTTGATTGTATACCTTCTGCTGTCAGATATACCCTCTGATTGTATATCTTCTGCTGTCAGATATACCCTCTGATTGTATATCTTAAATGCTGTCAGATATACCCTCAGATCGTATACCTTCTGCTCTCAGATATACCCTTTGATTGTATACTTTCTGTTGTCAGATATACCCTCTGATTGTGTACTTTCTGCTGGCAGATATACCCCCTGATTGTATACCTCCTACTATCAGATACATGTATATACCCTTTGATTGTATACCTTCTGCTGTCAGATATACCCTCTGATTGTATACCCTCTGATTGTATATCTTCTGCTGTCAGATATACCGTCTGATTGTATACCTTCTGCTATCAGATATACCCTCTGATTGTATATCTTCTGCTGTCAGATATATCCTCTGATTGTATATCTTCTGCTGTCGGATATACCCTCTGATTGTATACCTTCTGCTATCAGATATACCCTCTGATTGTATATCTTCTGCTGTCAGATATATCCTCTGATTGTATACCTTCTGCTATCAGATATACCCCCTGACTGTATACCATCTGCTGTCAGATATACCTTCTGATTGTATATCTTCTGCTGTCAGATATACCCTCTGATTCTACTGGGGCTGAAATCGTGGCACACAGCTTTTGTGTGCACGACTCTCGGTCAATCAGTATCATTCGCTTGTAAACGAAGCGGAGTGGGCTCAGAATGACCTAGCTAAACAAGACGTTGTACTGTGTGCTCTTGTGTAATAAGTTAGTTAGCGTAAAACTTGTTAATTCTTTTATTTAGACATACTGGATGCATTTCCCATCTCTCTCGTACATACAGATACATGCTCCCTATGTAGAGCAAAACTGATACAGACCGAATGTGCATGCGCAACGTGTTTTTCTGCACAGTGCAGTCAGAGGGTGTTATACCGACTTTTAAGCAGTTATAAACTCTGACAATGGCATTATGGGAGAATGTATTTTGGTGGATGCACAGTAACATGCGCAGTAGACATAAAATTGGATTTGTCTGGAAAATGGTTAGGGAGCTTCTTGAAATTGGGGCATACGACAGTAGGCTCACACAAGGGAGGTAACACATTACAGTTTTATGTTAATTCTCGATCGTCAAACCCCCACATGTCCCACTCCACATTTTTGTTCCATTACCACAGATGATTTTGTCCCCCATCATATCCTTAACCATCTCAGCGGGTGAGGGAGTGGGGGATCCAATTGATACACACACAACATTGTATGAAGTTGTTTATTTGACTCTGATGCAGACCCATGTAGTTGGTCAGATAATGATTTGAATGGAACATTTGGAAATGGTTTGGTATAATTCTGATTTCAGTATGACACTGTTACAATTATACTCAACACTCATATATGCCTGTCTTGTAATACAGATTCGTAATGTTCCCTTTCTACTCACAGATTGAAGTTGTTGCGTTGTACCTCCTTGTTGTGGTTCAAATGATAACGTCGGGTCTCCAGGTAAAGTTTTGGGGGTGGACTGACGAACTAGTACTGTAGTTGGCAGTTCTATGTGCATGAGCTCAAGTTCTAGACCTCGACTTCGATGGATGGATTTTGATAGATACGTCGTGGATAGGGACATCTCGCCTCAGTGATGCCGTTTCCTGTGAGACAATGTGGTATTACTCTACCAACCTTGGTCAATCATTTATAAAATAACTGATTTGCCCTCACAGCAATATATTGTACCATTATAGTATTATAGAGACAGTTGATTTAACTCATTTTCATTGGCCTAATATTTTGTAAAAGATATCAAATTCTTATAACTGTCACTCAAGTGAAGCACATGTAATCTGTCACTCTCTACTATGATATGGATAATAGATATGAACACAAAGAGAAGGCTTCATATTTACCATAATATTTTCAGATAATATTCACAACAGATGAGGTGAATTTTGTACAGAATCTGGTCTTTTATGTGGAGCGGGCATACCGTACCCCTGACTATGGTATGTGGGAGCGTGGAAGTAAATACAACAATGGCTCCAGTGAACTTCATGCCAGGTTGGTCTGCAGTCTAGCGTCACTATAAGGTGCCTCATTATAGCGCTGATTCAGATGTAAGGCAGGTGCTGTGATATCCTCCAAATTAACAAATGCATATCATTTTAACCCTTATATAAGGCTGAACGTCTATCAGGTGGTTAAAGTTTGGTCTCTGGATAAAAGCGTTATAGCGAGGTTACATAATTGTATTATTTTTTTTAATCTGACACCAAAAGGAACATACCATAAAGGTTCTGGTAATTCAGTGGGTCTAGGTGTGCAATCATGCCCAAATTTTAGAGTAGGAATTTAATTAACCTGTAGATAAGGAGAAATAACAACTGCCTCTGTACCTTATTATCAACCCTCTGGTCCAATAACCTGAATCAATCATCGTCCATTAAAGCATTATACCGTCAGGACATTTTGCATAATTTTGAATATAATTGACTTAATCTTGTTTTAGGGAGCTTCTTGAAATTGGGGCGTGCAAGGAACTGGCATAAGGCATTCCAAACAAATTGGCATGTTACGCTGAGTTGGAACTCCTAGGAACCCCATGCCATACTTTTTGGAACTCGGCACACAGAGGATGGATTATGCCGTATCATGCACTGGCATGAAGGAATGGCATATGTCATTGATTCCAATTGAAACTCCTTTCTGTCCAGATAAGAACACCAAACTGGGCATGGTGTATCTTATTTGGATAACCGGCATGTGCCATTCCTATCAAGGAACACATGCCCTAATTTCAAGAAGCTCCCCTTACCTGAGGGAAGATGGGTCATTTGTATCACAGACAAGTAGGAAAGACATAGAGAGAAGACAGATATTTGGATGGTATTCACTATTCTAATGTTCAGTTCTGTATTGTTTATCAACAAATTAGAAGATGAAAAGATCAATTTATTACACATGTATATTGTATTCCAGGCAAACAGTGCTTGTAATGTAGTTTTAACATCAGCTTAATTGAAAAACAAAAAATGGTGTTTTGGGCAAATTTATTGGAAAATTCACCCTCTCCTGTGTTTCAGCTCAATTGGTATGGCCAAGGCAGCCCTGGAAGCTATCAATGGAATGAACCTGTTTGGAGATCAAGGAGCCAGCTGGTCTGTCATATATGTGGATATTGACGCTCACAACAGGAATAGAACAATCTTTGAGACCATCCTTCCTAGAGAGTCCAACTCCAAGGTAAGGGACAAAATGGTCTTTTTGAAACAGTCATCAAAATGTGATTAAGGAACACCTAATTCCATAACTATGTATGATCATTATCCAAATCCATCCTTACATTGTTATGATATGACAGTTGGACATACCAGTTGTACTGTAGTTGTCCCAATGATTAAAAAAAAGTTAACTTTCATGGAGAGCACCACCAGATATCAATTTGAAAAGAATACTTGGATTGTGTACATCTACACAGGCCATCATGCATATAGGCCATCGACCATGACTTAGGAATGCACCTTTCATTGCACATTTCTGGGGGCAACTTAGTTCAACAAGCTGAACCCTGCTGACATTTAATTTTGTGATATTGACAACGCAGGGTTCAGCCGTTGAACCGAAATTTCCTATCGCAAAATTTTCGGCCTCCCGACCTAGGTAACAGCGGGTGGATTTGGGCTCACAAAAATCGATAATACCTACCGCTTTGCACTCGCTTGGATAGAATACATATTTGCCTACTTCCCTGGCCATTTATTTTATCCGTCCAGCTTCTTTAATTTTCATAAACGGCAAAAGAAAAAAAAATCATCGCGGCTGATCTTCCAAAAACGAAATCGGCCGCCATTTTATCACGTGACCCTGAATCTCGCGTGATGTTATTCTAAATTCAGGATTACACGAGTCGGAAGAACTGAATCCGCTCAGTCGATCCAGTCGCTTAGGAGATGAAAAATCCCGTGAATCACCTTTTCCAGTATGTGCCTTCTATTATGCTTGATACCTATAGTTACAATTTTACATTTAAAAGCAGATAATTTGACAGCCTTATGAGTGAGCCGTTTCCGACCTTCCCGTCTACAGTCCCGAAATTACAATCGAGGTACGATCAGTCTCGTGTCACCATAGTGATATTTTCAAAATGGTGGCATATTTAGTTTTGGAAGATCAGCCGCGATGATTTTTTTTTCTTTCGCCGTTTATGGAAATTAAAGAAGCTGGACGGAGAAAATAAATGGCCAGGGAAGTAGGCAAATATGTATTCTATCCAAGCGAGTGCAAAGCGGTAGGTATTATCGATTTTTGTGAGCCCAAATCCACCCGCTGTTACCTGGGTCGGGAGGCCGGAAATTTTGCGATAGGAAATTTCGGTTCAACGGCTGAACCCTGCGTTGTCAATATCACAAAATTAAATGTCAGCAGGGTTCAGCTTGTTGAACTAGGGGCAACTCAATTTTTATTGCAGATGTACTTTAAGGGTTTCTTCTCTTCACGTGCCAAAGTTCCCATGTTAATTAGTTAGTGCACATTAATTGGGAAACAGTAGTGTCCATTCCTTCGACATTGAGAGGGGGAGATAACTCCCTGTAATAATGTCAGATGTTTACCCTGCCATGAGTCGGGGTGTCTTGGGATTTGCGCACCATAAGATGGCTAGTGGATCGTGTGTCTCCATTATCGTGGAGCAATATCCAATACTTTACCTTATAGTGTTCGGTCTTCATCCAGCAGACATGGCAGAGAACAGAGTCGAGAAATCTGATAAAATACTGGCATTTCATACCACTTCTGAAACATATACCTACTATCTGGGGTTACAAAAGATACAGATCAGGGATTCATTGACGTCCGTTTTTACTACCGTTAAACGGTAGAAAAAAAATGTCAAAAACTGAATATAGACAGCAAAAAACTCAAAAGTGTACGTTTTGGACAAGAAATACTCAATGTTTTTGACGAAAACTCAATACTCGAAATGGTGCAAATTATTTCAGTGATGTGAAAATCATCGCCGATCCTTCGACAATTTGCGAGTTCTGCAAAACGTACACAAACGGAAGTGGCGGTTTTCACATGTTTTGCTGGCGTAATGCGCTAACTAATCCTTGGAGACCTTTGCTCGATTATTTTTTGGGAGCCTCGAATACTCTCTGTAATGGTTCCCGACTGGCGCCGAAGGTATGAGTGTATTCTCCTTCGCTCGGCTGCTGATGCACAGCTACCTACGTTAAACCCAACAGACGAAAACAGTCTATATGAAGGAATTGAATGCTAGCTGGCGGTCTGCAGACGAAAAGTACACGAGGGTGAAAACGAAACCTGGGACATTTTGGATATCATTTAGCAGATGAATTTGATTCGGATTCGTTCATAATTAGAATGACAAACAATTTTCCCTAAGACAGAACACCGGGCATAGTAGAATCAAGCGGTAGGAAATTTATGAAAATAAAATTGGATCGTTTCTGCAGAGACATTGCGTGTATGATACCCGTCATGAACAACAACAACAACAACGCGGTCTAGCACTTTACGTTGAGAACATGCATTTCTTCAGAAGTCGGTTTATTTAAGGTCTAGATTTTAACTTTAACGGCATTGCATTTCTTGTTTATGTCCGTGACTCTTCAATTTTTGTTGGTAATTTTTATCTTTCACTGTAAAAACCATCATGGTATAAAATGAGAAAATGTGGTACAAAAATATCTGGAATTTCCTTATTTTTTTTAATGTTTTTGCGTATCTCATATAAATCCGTAGCCTAGTCTTTATATAAAGGTTCATTAATAGCAATTGTTGATTTACTGCTTGTCAGGGAATGCAGCAGGTGGCCAGATTTTTATTTATTTTTTTTTTTTTTTTTTTATGATTATTATTTTTTTTTGCAATGCGGAAAATTTCAATATTTGTTTCATATGCAATACAAAGATACAAATGAAATAAAATTAAGAGTATATACTTACCACTTACCAAACATGATTAGGTTGAATACTGCTCATCAATGGAGATAATCACTCGCCTGAACTAATTTGTGCTATTATATGTGTGTTAACCACCCTCCTCAGAATAAATGAGGCGATTTCAATTTTTCCCATTGAGAAGTTTACATCTAGTTGTGCAGTAACTAGCACTAGTGAAAATGGCAACTGGTCACGTAATGCTTGGTTCCGCAAATTTGGATTCTTTGGATTCTCGCAAACTAAGCCACTAAGAATCCAACTGGATTCTCGCAAAATTTTGCGAAATTCTGCCCCTGCAGTTCCTTTGTTCTGAAGTTAGACGGTACCATGCGATGGACGTAAAGTAGAAGTCTGAGTTCAAGACATCATTCTGCTTGACAGCTGCTACATCTTACGTGAAAATCCGCTGATGATGTAAGGATTTTATAGCGTCTCTTGCAAGCGTTATATGATAATTCTCTTTGAATGTTTATGATAGTTTGTGATCTCTTACCGCTGTTGGTGTTGCTACAAACACGAGGTCCAAAAAAATGAAATCTATTAAAATAAGTGAGCAAGTTACAATACAGAACATGTGTTTTTTTTGTCATTCAGATGACCATTATCCAAATCACATTAGATAGCTCACCTTAGTACTACAGAAACTATTTGTTCATATCTTAATTGGTAGGGTGGTAAAAACATTCAAAAACTCAATATCAACTTGTGGGTGGGCCGTAAAAACTTGGAAAAATTCAATTTGAGCATAAAAAGAACTCAATATTTTATAGTGGGTAGTAAAAATTTGGACTTCTATGAATCCCTGCAGATATGAACAACTTCTGTGTCATCCAAGAGGTGTTGTAGATCTGTAATTTTGAACAAGTAGGACAGCACATCACTCGAAAATGACGGGTTAATTTGGGGTTACGTCGGTAGAGCAGATAGAGTTTAGCTGGCCTAGCCACAAATGCCGGGGTGTTTGTGGCTACAAAATGTGGCTACATTTCTGTATAGGGAGTTTAGCCACATTTCAAATAATGACTTTTTGATGATAAACAACAAACTGAAATGGATTGGCAAACACAATTAGGCTGTAAATGTAGCTTCTTTTCATGCAGAGGAACTTGAAGAATAAGAAAAAGATCGGTTTTTGTGCTGGTTTTGTACTCACTCCTCACATTTACCAGTTGATGATGGATTTATTGGAACCCGCAGGCTTGTCGCAAAATTAGTAAATGATTATGATAGTATTGCATCCTATAACATCAAATTTTTATTGAAAAAATAACTGTATGGATGGGAACTATTCGTGAATATGAATCCTTTCCATACCAATATTTCATCGTCGTTGTAACATAAAGGCGGACCCCCGCAAACAAGGTTAAGGATTGGCTAATCGCTTGGTACAGGCTTGGTTTTGGTGAAGCAAATCCATCAATCACAGCTCGCTAAACAAAGGTCAGGTCATCTGCATTTCGCCTCTTCGAAGATGGCGAAATATTCTTTGGCGATTTAGACCATGTTTTAGACAAATCCTGAACGATTTATATAAGAATTAGTTGCCATCCATACTTGTTTAACTAAACAGTGAACAAGAACAAACTATGTTTTCATCAAGTGCAGTGCACATGCTGATGTGAACGGCCACAGTAACTTCACTTTTTTGTCCATATGATGATTTTGGATATTTGTAAACAAGTATGAATGTGGCTACAATTGTGGCATTTCAAATTATTTTGTCAACTCTTTCAGCAGCTTATTAAGACAATGAAATGTTTTCAATTAAATATGACTAGCTCTGTAGAGAAATGTAGCCACATTCACAAAATGTGGCTACATTTCCCTGTAGAGAGTGTAGCCACAAAACCCCGGCATTTGCGGTTAGGCTGATTGACTGACAACATCCTGTGGTGTTGTTTTCTGAGGATTCCCGATTATAGTTGCTAAAAGTAGGCTGAAAATTGATATGCAAGCTCCCAGGGTCTGTCTTACTGGATATAGATGACCCAGATGGTTACAGGTGGGTGTCTTGGATAATCTTGATCTATTTTGCAATGAGACAACCTGAATGGAAATTTAACATGGGAGAGATAGGAGTAATTCACCCTGTTGTCAGAAAGAAATGCTAAAATGGGACTGAGACGCCAGGTTAAAAAATACTACATAAAAGCTTGAATTATGGTGTGTTTATTATGAAGTTCTGTTCCCTTTTTATACGCCCGCCCAAAAGGCGAACGTATTATGTGATGGCGGTTTCCGTCCGTCTGTCCGGTTCTCGTGTCCGGTCTATATCTGGGACAGTTTCCTATCCAAAGCTCCAATTTTTGGTGAGTGGATACCCTACGGGGAGACGATGTGTCGCGTACCAAAATGAAGGTCGAGGTTACAGGTCAAAGGTCAGTGACCTAAAAAACAGGAAATCACTGAAGTGTTCGTGTCCGGTCTATATCTGTGAACGTTTTCTATCCACAGTTGCAATTTTTTGTGAGTGGATACGCCAGGTGGAGACGATGTGTCGCGTACCAAAATTGAGATCGAGGTCAGAGGTCAAAGGTCACTGTTGCCAAAAATCAGGAAATCATTGATCGTTGACAGTTTTCTATCTACAGTTCTAATTTTTGGTGAGTGGATGCCCTATGGGGGGAACGATGTGTTGCATATTAAATATAGGTCAAGGTCAGAGGTCAAAGGTCAGTGTGATCGAAAAATCAGGAAATTCTTAAAAAATTCTAATTTTTTGTGAGTGGATTCAATGGGCGGAAATGAAGTGATGCATACCAAAAATTAGGTCAGGGTCAAAGGTCACTGATCCCAAAATTAGGAAATTATTAAAAATAACATTTTTTGTGTCAGTAGATACATTAGGGGGACACAATGTGTCACATACCAAAATGTAGGTCAAGGTCAAAGGTCAAGGTCACTGTCACCCCAAAATCGTGAAATTGTTAAAAATCATGATTTTTTGTGTCCATTGAGAAATTGAGAGGAGACGGTTTGTCATGTACCAATATATTTAGGCCAAGGTCAAAGGTCAAGGTCACTGTGACCCCCAAATCAGGAAATCATTAAAAATCATGATTTTTTGTGTGCATTGATGGATTGAGGGAAGACGATGTGTTGTGTACCAAAATTGAGGTCAAGGTCAAAGGTCAAGAAATCATTAAAAGTCACATTTTCATATGCCTGTCGAAGACGAGGTCGTGTAATGCCATGTTGCGTTCTGTCCATTCATCCATTAACATTTGTTGTCCATGCGATAGCTCTAGTTTCAAGGTATGGATTGGTACCAAACTTTGAGTATACCTTACTCTCATGGCAAAGTGGAGCCATACATATGAGATCAATTTGTCAAAGGTCCAGGTCGCATTCCCCCAAAACTGAATCAAGCTTAGCTGACTAAATGTGTTGGAATATTGTTGGAATATTCGAAGTTCTTTCCCCTGCATTTATATGGTATTGTCTTGTGGAGTTGTCTCCCATGTTTGAAACGCTTCGTTTAGTTAAACTGTTGTGAAATAAAAACCATACATTTACTAATTTAACGGGGAGAGGAGTCCTTTATGAACTTCACACCTGTTTATTAACTCAAGAACAAAGGTTTACTTCATCACTTTCTTCTTCCTTCATGAAAAATTCTCTCGTCTGAAAGGAATCCATTTGCAAGAAAACTACTATTTTCTTGTGTTTGACTATTGTCGATTTCAGTGTGGGATATGTGAGCTCTCAGCTCTTACTTCAAGGTCAACTAGTTACCAAGAGTTAAGCTCATTTTATTTTATCATTCAATATAAGATGTGATATATGTTACATTCTCATAAGCAAAAAATTGTAGACCTTTCTCTGGATTGCTAGATCAATTGGAATCGAGGCTATTAAACAACCTTGAAATTTGAACCAATGTAATTCCAGATATACGGACGTATATTGAAGCCCCTTGGGCTCTTGTTCAAGGTTAAAACAATGGGTAACATCTGTTTTGTAAATTAATGTGAAAGTGAAAACTTGGGAACTTTTGCGTGTAAAGAGAGAATACCCAAAGAGTACTTTTGAGATCAAGTTGTCCCTAGAAATTTGCAACAATAGTCATTTCAGGACTTAGCTCATGGCCTATTAACTCTGCAAGGGTCAACTGTAAGCTTGACAGGTTAACTGTAAGCTGGAAACTGGTTAACTGTAAAAAGACATTAAGGATTAGTTCTATGTTTTCAAGCCATCAACAATGTTGTGCTATATTCTTTCACTGTATATTTTTATGTGGTGAGAACACAGATGCTTCCCTGATCTGTAAAGGGATATCTGTGGACAAGGGTTAACTGTAAACTGGACAAGAGTTAACTGTAAGCTGGACAAGGTTTAACTGTAAGCTGGACAAGGGTTAACTGTAAGCTGGACAAGGGTTAACTGTAAGCTGGACAAGGGTTAACTATGTTTTCAAGCCATCAACAATGTTGTGATATATTCTTTCACTGTATTATTGTGTGATTAGAACACTGATGCTTCCCTGCTGCCAACAGTGAGTTGGCCAGCCTTTGCCACACACGAACATCACCTCAGAACACGGACCGTGGACAAGATCACCCACAAGCTCCAGGGCAAGTACGGCATCAAAAGATATCTGAGGGACGGCTATAAGACTGTCATAGAGGACAAGAATAGAAAGTACTACAAACCTGCTGAGATTAAGGTGGGCTGTAGCTACATGTACCACAATCACAACTTAGTGAAAAGGGTGAAAACAGAATATTATATACACATGACATACTTTGAAACCTGATAATGCTTGGTCCGAGGATAGTGCCCATTAGGAGACTGTTCTAGTTTGTAGAGGATTGAAACTAGAAGTTAAATCTGGAATGTTCTATCGGGTTCCGCCGTTCAGTCAGATGTCAGTTTAGTCCAGTATATGAATGAATGATGAAGCCTGGGAATACTAACTGCTGGAAAAACTGGAATCTCATCAAAACCTACCAAAATATTTGGTTCACCTTTGTTCCAATAGTAAATGCATATACTGATTATAGTTAGGCTGAAGAATAAATTGATCTTTTGGAACCGGGTTCTGTAATGGCTGGACTGATCAGTGTTCAGGATAATAGGAACTGTGGGCAGTCTCGTGTCCTCACATATGGAGGGACTGTCATGATATGACTGAAAAAATCGTTAAAAATGTGTTAAATCCTACTCAATCCTTGATCTTCCGGCAAAACTATGGAGATATTGGATTTAAATTGATTCTTGATATATTGATAAAACTGAACAGATTTTTCACGGAGTATTAAATCATCAAAACAGTCTCCATTTTACTGTCAATTATTTAGCATTGTGCAGAAACAACCCCACAACCCAAACCTACTTTCCCTAACTACCAGGTACCACAATAGTGCTTTCTCTCGATTTCTAAACCTTGATATCTGTTATATATTTTATTATAGATTTACATAAGTAAATATAAACTGATGGATATACATAAACATTATTAGGGCTGTTCCAGAAAAAAGTACATGGGGGGACAGAAGGCACTTTATATATTGGCGTATGGGTCGTGGGGTAAAAGAGTTATATAATTACATGGGTGGTTGCCTGATGGATAAACATAATGGCATTTATGTTGGTTACATATTATATTCAATAATATGGGTGGTGGGGGTAAAATTATATTTCATTACATGGGCCGCGGGGGCAAAAATGAAGTGCTTTCTGTCCCCCCCATGTACTTTTTTCTGGAACAGCCCTTAATTAGAAAGGTCTCTATAGAATAAAAGTATTAGAGTATCACAGTCATTGTAATACTTCCATAGTTTAACATTGTTTATGTTGTTGTCGTTGTTGGGGACTGGTGTTATCATAGGTATTGTTGTTTGTAACTTTTTCATTGCCTTTATTTGCCGTGATTATCAGATATCTACACAATACATAGACTTATTAGAGATGAAAATGGTAAAAAAACAAATGATGAAATCTTCCTCTGTTTGCAGATGTTCGATGGCGTGGAGTGTGAATGGCCTATTTTCTACATTTTCATGATCATTGACAGTAGGTAGCAATTAACTAATTAATTCTTTTATTTGTCACCCCGTTCCTGTTTGTATGCGCCTTAGTCCAAAGCACCCAAAAATATGAACCAAATCAAATATTACAATTTGATACCGCAAGTTTGGTGTCATTATGAGTCATATGTGTAAGATTCTCTAGAGTTGTGTCCCCTTAACCATCAGCTTGGTCTCATATGATCAACCTGGGAATTCTAAATGAGTTGAAGTTTTTATTCGTCATTGAAAAGTAAATTATTAGTATGTTTTTCTGAGTTGCCCAATGTAAGCCTTTTTTTTAGTGCCAACAGACCTATTGAGATCACAAGAATTATCAGACTTACAAGCTGATGTGGTCTTATTTTTTTCCTTACATTAATATTTGTACTGTCACTGAAGGCATTGGAACATAGGTATTGAAAAGTATTTCATTTTCTGTCATCACTTGCAGTGGAGAGTTGTGTCCCCTTGGCCATTGGATTTCAATACATGTATATTTCATTAATATAATGAGAAGATATTGCTCATTTTACGAATCTTCATTGCAAGTCATCAGCAATATATGAATTTTGTTTTCTGTGAACTCTTGAAGTGGGGAGTTATGTCCCTTTGACTTCTGAGTTTCAGAACATTGTATCAATGCGGGAGTTGCACAATACAGGGTTCCGGCCTTGGCCGCTAGGATCGCCTTTGTCTTTATTTCCGTTTCATACCACTTCTATCGTCTGCTAGGCACAGCTGAGTGGGCTGGCTGATCGTTTCGCTTGGACGCGTAGCGGGCGATAACTCTTCGTAATAACCACCGCCCAGCCGCCAGGATCGCTATTATCACCGTATAGAAATAAAGACGTCTTTTAGTTTTCATACTATTTCAGTCATCCCGCGGGCCTGTTTTATATTCGGCATATTTGTCTTTCACCATTGCTAACGTATATGGCGGCACAATCGAATAAACTACGACAGGTTTCTATCGATTATATCAAGTATTGAACTTAAAATCATGTAAATCAACCACATACCTCAAAGCAAACACGCAGTCGCTGCTATTTTCATATCAATTTCCATGTCGGCTGCTTTTTCGCGATAAACCGGAAATGTCGTTCGCCGCGATCCTGGCGGCTGGGCGGTGGTTATTACGCAGAGCTATCGCCCGCTACGCGTCCAAGCGAAACGATCAGCCAGCCCACTCAGCTCTGCCTAGCAGACGATAGAAGTGGTATGAAACGGAAATAAAGACAAAGGCGATCCTAGCGGCCAAGGCCGGAACCCTGTATTGTGCAACTCCCGCATTATCATTCACTTAGATAACTTGTTACATATTTCTCCATTCATCCTTCCAAATACAAGTTAACACTAAAGCAGTTGGAAAACACAGAGCACATACATGTAATACTAAAGTTGTAGTTCATAATCTGTCCTGTTTTCCCAGGCATGTTCAGAAATGATACAGAGGCTATTGAGATGTATTCTAACATGCTGACTCCCTTGCTCAAACAGACTGATGAAGGTAATGTTCAACTGTTTGTTATGTAGAATTTAGAAAAAAAGTTCATATAGCTCAGAATAACAAGTCTGCTCTATGCCACTATGGTGCATCTTCACAAGTCCAGGTATTCCCTAAATCCTCGTAGAGGGCCTACTAGGTCATTTTTGCTGATTTGGATGAGTTCTCAAGTCATTGCGTCTGTTACACAATCTCATACATTTCATTCCCCTGTGGTTGTTTCAAATTAGCGTATCAGTATCTGAAGCCTGCGGTTATCCCTTTGACTCCCGATGTCGATTTCAGCCTGAACATCAAAGGTGGTCTGCCAGCGATGAAATTCAAACCAGTCAAAACTGAAGCCTCTCAGCAGATTGGCGTAATGAGCTGACTGAGCGCACTTACTGATTGGTTCGATTTAGGGAGACCACTTGAGATATTTATATACAGAACTGCTATGGGTAACTAACCAAGCCAGTGTATTACCCTAACATATTCACTGATATACTGGATCGTGAGGATACTATGTTGATCTGAGTGGCAGTGTAGCCAGTTCTTTATACTCATCACAACCATGTACAAAGATGTTTCAGTTTCCAGTGGAGAGAATCTGAACAGCATGAAATATATAGTGAAATAGGGGAGTCCACGTGCAGCATGCAAGTTTCACCCAGACTGGAAATGACACTTATTCATATGCAAATGAGATCGTGTGTTATAACATTGAATTGACTGCCTGGGGAATACCTTGTCCCTTCGGAAGCCCAAATTCAGCTCTGGGTGAGGATGCGCGATTCACCAGCAAGAGGCAATTGAAAGGGGTTTCAAATTAGCGCTGCAGTATTATGGTCTATTATGGGTTTGTGTGTTAATGTGTGGCCCTTGTTCGTCCTGTAAATTTCACAATACCTCATTCAAACTTGTTATATCTTGGTTTTGATTGCATCTATCGTTTAATGAAACATAGACAGGAAATCACACAGTTGACAAACGTCAGTTTTCCCACCAGGGGACACAAACAAATTTTGCGATGTGAAGCGCCGACAACAATCATCTCTGCATGTGCTCTGTTTTGTTCAAATATAGTTATCATAAAGACTTACTCTTTCCGGTTTTGATAAATATTTTATTGTGAATGAAAATATTTCTTACGAATACCCACGAACTTACCAAAATTCCAGCAATCAAAAATTCTTTGGAATTACACCGCGCATTTTTACACTAAGAATCAAAACATCGCTATCGCCATTCCATTAGTCTATATGCTAAACAAATTTGAGAAACATTTAAATGGCATTAGGTAAAGTTTCGGAGATGAGAACATACCAGTATTTGATTAATATTCAGAACGATATCATACTTCGACTTTTACTTTTAGTAAACTGTTACAGTACCGGTACCGTAATAGATATTCTCATACTTGAAACAAACCAATCGAAACGTGTATTGCCGACTGACACTCGGTTCTCTTGTACAATCCGCCGTTAATTCAACATTAATTTCGTGTCATAGGTCCGGGATATTTATTCAAGTCCTGGATGGTGTGTGTAAAATCATGCACAGTGAAGACCAACAAGTCTATGACAGTCCGCTAATCTGTCTAAAACTTCGTGATACAATCCTACACAAATTTGCCGTTGGTTCATTTTCAGGGTTCACAACAACAACGTCGACATACCGAACGACTGGAACATGGAATACTCTAATATGTGTATAGTTTTATATTTCCAGAATATTCATTCAATTCCATGTCAGTTAGGTTTCAAAATATAGATCATAGCTAATACTGAACAAAAAGGAAGGAATACGTTCAATGTTTTGGCCTACTTTTACGATGCTATTATGGACGCGAATTTACGGACGTCAGCTCAAAAATCTGCATGATCGTGCTGAACTTGTCACTCGATAAATATGCTCGACTTCCTCGAATAAAATTAGACGCCTTTATCAGGGTAGAGGAGATTTTCTGACATCGTACACTGCATTTTATGGAAACTGATGAGATATCAAAGTTAATACACGGTAATAAATATGATCACTACGACCACGGCGAAGCGGTCCGCCATTTTGGATTCTCCGTGAAAATCGGCGCGACATTTAATTCGAACACTCGCGTTTTTCTAGAATTCGCTCAACAAATAATTCGAAAGTAGCCAATTTTTGCAGTGCTGAGTTTCATCACTACATCGCGAATTAATAGGGAAATTACCGTACATGTACTTGAATCCTCCATACCTCTCAAATTTTACTTTTGCCAAGAAGTGAGATTTGAGTATATCTGCCTGAGAGTATTGGATCCTGAAGCATGAGAAATTCAAGGCGTCATATACATGATGAACATACATATTCATATCAAAATAGAATTCATTTTTATTACCCCTCAGCCCATAGGGCTGTGGGGTCTTGTCATTGCCATGTACGTACGTCCGTCCGTCCTAGCGTCCGTCCGTCCGTCAACATGTTCTTGTCCGTTGAATATCTGCAGATCTATGAAGTCGGGCCTGACCAAACTTTGGTGAGAGCTTCTTGAATGTTGACTGATGAAATGATTAGATTTTCAGATGGCTATGATGATTTCATGATTTTTAATTATTTTTTTTATTATTTATTGATGGCTCAGCTTTTGCACTGTTATCTATACCCATCAACATGTTCTTGTCTGCTGAATATCTGCAGATCTATCAAGTCGGGCCTGACCAAACTTTGGTGAGAGCTTCCTGAATGTTGACTGATGAAATGATTAGATTTTCAGATGGCTATGATGATTTCATTATTTTTTTTTTTTTATATTTATTGATGGCTTAGCTTTTGCAGTGTTATCTATGCCCATCGGAAACCCTTGGTTACATGTTTCATTGTGACTTTTGAAAGTTTCCTGATACTGCTACACTTGTTCAACCTATGCATTACCCTCGGGAGGATTTCCCCACCCCTGGGGCACTAAATGTTATTGGACTTTTACTTATCTACAGCTTCTCAGCTTCATGTGATATGTATGAGACGCAGTGTACATTGTTTTTTCACACACACATGCAGAATCAGCTAAAATTTATTCCTTTATAGTAATAACTAACAGGTTGGTGACATTATTTTATTTCAGAAGTACAAGAGGAAATAACCGGCAGTATCAAACCCCTGTTTTTCTTCAATTTTGGTACATTGATTTATCCAAAAGCTTTTGCATGTTAATGTACCTTGGAAATTATTTAAAACAAGTGATTAGGAGAGCCCATTTTTAGCCTGACTCTGGGCAATTTTGAACCAGTTTGCATATCTGGATCTTATGCCCCCCCATAATGATCATAATGGTGGGTTTGTGTCAGTCATTGTGTTTCTGTGCCATTAACTTGTTACCACACTTGTGCAATGCATAAATTGCCACTGATAAAGCTACACTTTCTTGCAGCCCTCCGGCTTAGGGCAGCATGGTTTGTACCATGTTTGTCTGGCACAGGAGGTAGATTAAAGTACCAAACAGAATGGGCTCTCTGAGGATCCATTGTAATCAGTGTCTGTAGAGTCTAATTTTCAAAATTCGAAATTAAATTTTTTTTTGTAGTTTTGGTTGGGTTTTTGTTGGGGTTAGGGTTTTGTTAGGGTATGTTTGTTTGGGTCATCGTCGCCGTGTGACCAATAAGGTTAAGGGCGACGTTAAACTTCAAACAACCAACCAACCACTTTCTTGCATGCTGTAATCCCAGCACACCACTCGCGTGAAAACGAAGTCTATAAAATACGGTACAGAAATCACACAAACTGTATCCGCAAGGCTGTATCCAGGGATTTATTGCAGGTTCCGATCCCAAACTCCCAGTTCCTTTTCGTAATTCATTATTGAGGGTCCAATTTTTTTTAGTGAATTTCGGCGCAAAGAGCCTGTGATCAATCACAAAACAGACGTTTATTAACATGAAATTCAATACCCAGCTATGCAATCGGATCGATATTGAGGCTCCCAGAAGCTTTTTCTATGAGTATTTTCTTCAGAAATCCTTTCGAAGTGAACAACAACAACACTACTTTCGTTTTTTGTTTCATTTGAGTTTTGGGCGCCCATAAGTTTTCCGTAACTACATTGGTTCTACATGCAGCCCTGATCCTACTTGACTAATAAAAACAGGCTGAGGGGTCCACACACCTTTTAGGTGCTTGCCTGCAATTCATGTTTCTTTTTTTTTTCATTTTCTATTCCCATAAAAGCAGAAAATTAACTATTTACCCTTGGTAAGCTCGATGAAGTCCTGTTTCGTTCTTCTCTGACGCCCGAAGGGCTACAGGGGGATTATAGCTATTGCGTCCATGCATGCATCCATCCGACTTGTTTCCGGGCTTTAACTTTTGAAAAACCTGAACGGATCAATTTCTTGCGCTGTAAAACTTACCTTCACATACCTTATTGCTATCGTGTTCTTACGCGATTGCCTTATTGTAATACATTACCACAGAAACAAAATAGTCCCTGTGCTCCCCAGTGCCCATGCGCGAGTACCCAGTATCCAATCTGTCCGACCAGGTCACTTCCTTCTTTCCTCTACAAGTCGTGGTGGAAAGACGTGTTCTCAAATTCATCTGAAAATCTTGTATCTACTTTTGAGTCTACCACGCATTACCTCGGAATTTACCTTGGATATTACCTCGGATTCTACCTGGGATTAATACCTTGGATTTTACTGTGATTCTTGGATTACCTACCGGGCTGGAAATCTCACCCGTCGGGAAGTATTCAAATCATCCCTGAATCAAATAAAATGGCTTCTATTGTCTGCGTTATGTGGTCTATGAAGCCGACCTACGGACGCGCTGTTGCTGGTCCGTGGTGTCAGGAGAAACTGGTTTGACCAGTTTGACCAGTTTGTAAGAGTGCAGAATGAGCTTTGTTCCGTCAACGTATTTCTGACAAAGGGAAATATCTTGTCGGTTCATGTGCTAGTGTATTTCTGTCGTCTCCCGTCTGGTGGGGCTGAGAAATTGTATTGTTCTCCGTCTCGTCTTTAGAGTAACGGAGAGCCTTCTTTTCTTTAAGTGTCTTTTAAACGTAATTTGATGTTTATATGACGCCCCGTTTCACTTTA
The DNA here is from genome assembly GCA_036873755.1 of Hanleya hanleyi. Lineage (NCBI taxonomy): Eukaryota > Metazoa > Mollusca > Polyplacophora > Lepidopleurida > Hanleyidae > Hanleya > Hanleya hanleyi. Next base: position 83,185 of record JAVTVY010029920.1, read on the forward strand.
TTGTTGTAATAAATATTCCGCTTCCAACTATTTCTGATTATGTGAAGTTTGTTACGGGTACAAGATGGCGTTCGTCATCCAGGTAAGATTGTACACGAGATGACCTTGATCGCCTATGTTGTTTTCTACTTCCAGTTTCAGATTATCGTACCCAGCGGCTGCATCGAGCTCCACCTTGATTGGCCTCGTCATGCAGAAGATATTTCTACAACAATGCCGGAGAAATTGAGGATAGATGTGCCTGCAATTTCTTCCATTATTGCACCACTTCCGTAAGGTCGTCGGTTGTAATAACTCCTGTTTCCGATTTGCTGTGTTTACTATTCCCTCAGCAAACTGGAACTTCGATGATAAAGTCAGAAATTGTGACTACCCCTCTGTCAAGGACCCGTCACTTCCGGAGAATTTATCAACAATTCGGCCCAGCTCATCGCCATCTACACAAACTACGGAGATGTCTGCTACATTTGTGATATCACCACTTCCTGTGCAAGTCATCGGTGACTATTACACCAGTATCCGGTTTTGCTGAATCTGGCCGTTCTTTATTGAATGTGCCGAGATTATATAGGGCCCTGCTGCAACCATTGTCAGCACCCCTGCAGCTTTCTCAACCAGTATTACAACCACGTATGCCTGGGTCCAGTTAAGACTTCCGGCCTACGTCTATTCCGAGTTTCTCGGATATCGACATGCAACCTCTTACATCATACCTTCCGGTATCATCTTACCTTCCGACATGTCCGATATCATTGTCTTACATCGGAACTTCGGCAACTACATCCTTCTACAGGCATGCTGCAACTTGTGATGTTCTGTTACGTAATTGTTGTATGGTGTTCCGGTTCAACCATCGATGTATAGTTCTCCAGTTACGTCATCGATGTATAGTGTTCCGGGTACGTCATCGATGTGTAGCAGACCGGCTGATTCCTACACTGCTCCGACGTACTCTCCATTTCCTGTTCTTCATGCGGTGTGCAGGTCTACATCATATCCTTCTGTGGCTTCTGTAGTCCGACCATATTGTGTACCTCGTCGTGTAACTTCTCCTGCTGCATTCTTCTGTTGTGTCACATTCGACTTCCGATACATCGGGTGTTTACTTCCGTTCTCCATTCCCGATTCCGAGACGTGATGTAAAGGTTGCACATCTGCATCTGCTGTTATATATGGCGTATGTTTCAACTTACGTGGCTTCAGCTTCCGTTTATACAGACGTACGATGTATCACTGAGCTATTTATTCTACGATAAAGAATAAATATCTGTTCCATTGGGCTGTTCTACGATAAAGAATTACATGCCTACTCATCTATACACAGCCCTTGTATTCCCCCGTACCTGTCCGTTACGGAAGAAAGGGGGGGGGGGGGGACGCTACAGGGCCTCATCGCATCCTATTGTTTCGGTTGCTCGGCCACATCCGGCAACGTCGAATGTTATCAGCCATTAAGTCTTACATCACATTCGACTTCCGGTTATGCAGATCTTCACTTCCATCTCTAACCTGCGAGGCATACGGTATCGTATTTAGACCTATCCTACACAGGTAGTGAATGTTGCTCATCTGTATCATCGGCCTAAGTACCCAGTTAGGCCAGCAATCTCTCAACAGCTTCTGTCACTTCCGGAGTGGAAGTACAGATTATGTCACCATATGGCTGGTTCCTATAACAACTCACTGGTGACGAATACACAGTTATTGAGAGTTTCTCGTCTTCACTGACTTAACCTACTATTGTAAGTTGTGAAAACATCTGATCATCATTTACGGCGTTCTACGTATTGGTTTCGACCGTGCAAACGCCTACTTTGGTGACAATGGAACTGTTGTTCGTTTATGGATTCGGATATTTGACCACTCCACTGCTTCAACCGTTTCCGTTTTGGCGAATTTTCACCGCTGTGTCTCGCTCTACAGTTTTGAGAAAGCAGATGATTTATTCCCGTTTCTAGCTGCCTGAAGTTCTGCCTATGTTTCATAGCGCATTCCTTTTTTTAAGGGGCTACGGCGTTCTACGTATTGGTATCGGGAATCTCTCATCGGCGTCTGTCACTTCGGAGAGGAAGTACAGATTATGTCACCATTTTGCTGCTTCTTATAACAACTTACTGGTGACGATTGCGCAACTATTGAGAGTATCCTGTTTTCACACTTAACTTGTTGTGAAGACATATGTTCATCAACTACGTCGTTCTACATATTGGTTTCGACCGTGCAAATGCCTGCTTTGATGTCAACGGTACGGTTGTTGTTTTATGGATTCGGATACTTGGCCACTCCAATGCTTCAACCGTTTCCGATCTGGCGAATTTTCACCGCTGTATCTCGCTCTACAGTTTCGAGAAAGCAGGTGATTTATTCCCATATCTAGCTGCCTGAAGTTCTGCCTATCTTCATAGCGCATTCCTTCCTGTCTACGACTTCTAATCAACTAGCAACGTTTGGTAACTGGTCGTATGACTTTGCAGCTGGGCAGTATGATGCCAATTCCGGTTTTCACTCCGGATTGTAACTCATTCTGCAGTGTCACAGCCTCACCCGGGCCCTCTAGTCAGCTTTACAATTGTCTTTGGGTCTTAACGAGGGTTTGCGCATGCGCATTCCTTTACGTACATCAGTATCCGGTTCCTCGTTGATCCATATGACTTATGTAGACCGTGACGATTGGGTGTTGCTGTTGCGTCATGAATGGAGCATCATTTCCGGGTATGACTTATTGTCAGAATTTGGATCAAATTCGTTTGAACCAAACATTTTGGGTTTGTTTCGTTCAACTATTTGTACGTCACATCTATTCCCAAAAAATTCTGACAATGCTTGCCGAGTTTTGTCATCTTAACGAAACAAGGAGAGATCGTATTTTCATAGAATACGTGATCTTCTGCAGTTTCTTCCCTATGGGATCCTGATCGATCCTCTGGGTATTCCACTTCGACTGTGTCTTTAGAGGTAGTGAACGTGTTCACTAAAGAAATCCTCTTATGGAGACCTGTTTCGACTCATCTTCTTCCGCACACAGCTCATCATGGGATTGTGATTACTCTGGTCAGTTACACCAGAACATGTTATCTGGCTTGACACGGATTGGTTTCATTGGAACCGTTTCTGTTAAAATCGCATTCCCTCATCTTCTCTACTTACGGTGGAGAATGTGGAATTAATGACAGACTTCTCGGCGATGATGACGTAGTCACTTGCCGCGGCCTAGGGACTTCATCTCCGATGTTACGTAACCGGAAGAAACTATGATTTACCTATTCTTCTTGAGGTTACATCCCTATTGTGGCTAAACTACTCCTAGCCGGCGAATGTCCAGGGTGGTGTATGAGACTGCGTCGCCTCGTCATCGTTTCCTTCAGTTTGCGGCGGAATAGTCCCAGCAACATGAACGGTTTTGTAGGCAAGCCTTAGTGGATACTCTTTCAGTTTCCATGTTACTTGTCACATACCGAGCTACCCCGGACTTCTTCAGTTTCTGTATTACCTGTAGTGTAAGCACAGAATCTATTTTTCTCTCCTGTCTTTCCTGTTCGAAAGTGGATGACAATATGGAAGAGCCTTCATTCCGGCGGTAGTGTTGCTGTTCTTTTCTTCTGACACTGAGGTTTCATTGCGGTGGCGTTGATGTGTTCGTCCCAGTACGCACCTAAATCCTTTTTGGAGGTCAAATCTCACCTGTACTGCTCTACTTTGCACGGAGAACATCTTGACCAGTGTTCTTCCTCCGTCTCAGCCATTCTTCTAAGACGGCGTCGAGGAGGGCTGGAGAACATATTTGGTTCGAGAATTGACAGTCGTCTCGTTACAGCGGAAGTCAACAAATTCTCAATAACCAACGCTTGTGTTGTGTCAGACATTATCATAGCTTTTGACCTTCATAAACAAGCATGGGGAACAGTGATTTGTTCCCCCAGTGGCTCTTGCTTTTAGGGATCGTCGCTACGAGTTTGTCACGTTTCCGGTATGTCGGACTCTCTATCAGGTTCTTACGACCGGGTGACAGCTACTCGTAGACCGCCAGGTCGAATGCTTCAATTATGAGAAATTTCAGCGACTTTATGATTCCGGTTTATATTTCTCATACTACGATCCCAGCAGTCACGGCAGCGTCTTCCATACGTTTATGGCGTAACCTTGCTGGAGGACACATTCTTCGGCCGCTGCTACTCTGATGACTATTTCGGCGACCGGCTTCCGGTCAGTGGCATTAGTACATGTTATCTGACCCAGTTCCGGTTTTCCCCATCAGCCAGCCTTTCTTCTAGAAAACGATTTGGCTTGTCTTCAGACATCTTCATGTAATACGTCTTCCAGAACAAGAAGCCCTTCCATCTTGGGTGTTTTCATCGAGGACACCATATAGTAGCTCCTCTCTTCACCTTACATTCGATTTAAACGTATCGGTTAGGAACGGAGGTCTTCATGTGTATTTATATGCGATATCTCGGGTTGTTCAGGTGTCAACCCATCGTTTCACGTAAATCTTTCTTCCACTCCCTGGAGAAGGATGGATGGATGGAGTCGTTTGTTCACTCCGTCGCTTTCCGATGGGTACTGAGATTCACTCCAGACGTTGAAGGATGGATGGATGGAGTCGTTTGTTCACTCCGTCGCTTTCCGATGGGTACTGAGATTCACTCCAGACGTTGCAGTTCCGGAGCTGGTTTGGGCGCTGTATCATTTCAGGAGTGTCTTTCAGCCTACATGTATGACATCAAATAATAACCTACTGTGATCATAGATGACAATGTTTTTATATTCCTGCAGTCTGGTAGCTTGTTACCGCGGGAGTCCGGCAAATACTTCATGTGGGAAACTATTGTCTAAGTCTTAATGCAGCTGATGGGCTCTAAAACCTAGTCATATTTTCCCCCCAGACTTCGCTAGTTTATTCATTGTCGGGTGTTACATCATGTACATGGAGTATGAACCGGATTTCGTCATCCCAGTATATCTACGGGTTCTACACTTCCGGGATTTGTCATTAGTATCAGTCACCTTATGACTTACTTTCCGGAGTCCGTCAACCCGACTCTGTCCAACAGTTTATTAATTGAAATGATGGCAGAGTTATGGGCCCTGATAAGAACTCTCGTGTGCAGACACGTGCGTTTTTTTTGGGGGGCCGGCGTCAACGGTATCTCTTCTAAAGCAGGAAATATAAAATATGTTCTTCCTAGCTTTCCAAAACTTCTCGTTTGGCATACACGGACGTACCTGCGGAGGTAACACTCTCCTAGGTTTGGATTCATCGGCTCAGGGCTGTTCTGACATCCTGATTTCTATGATCTGACATTTCAGTGGACGACATTTGACATGTTGAGGGCTGTAATCTGGAGGTTTGCGATCTGGAGGTTTGGGATTTCTACACTCTGGGACCGCGGGTGGTGCCCAGGCCGTTGATAACCCGTCGACCTGTATGCACTAGACCTAGTGAGTTTACCAATTTTAAAATTTGGTAAGTGTTCGCTCTCCCCAATTTTCAAAAAAGGGGGGGGGGCAGGAGGTTTCGGTCTAGTGCCTGTCAGCCTGTTCACAGGGCCCTCTTATTGGGGCCGGGTGATAGATCGATAGCCATAATATACTCATCTTACATGCGTTTATGGTGCTCGATTACCTTGCGGACTCCTGTTTTCCCCTTCGCCTATGCTTGAGATTCCTTTCTGTTTTCGACCACTATTCCCTCCGTCCTGCTATGATATTCTAGCAATAAGGTATGTGAAGGTAAGTTTTACAGCGCAAGAAATACGAAAAATTTGAAAATCAATTTTCCTATTTCTAAGCTTAAACTTACCTTCACATACCGTGATGGCCCTCCCAGCCTCCCCGCTGATGGGTTATTCACACTGCGATTGAATAGGAAAGAAGGAAGTGACATGGTCGGATTCTGGGTACTCGCGCATGGGTGCTGGGGAGCACAGGGACTATTTTGTTTCTGTGGTAATGTATTACAATAAGGCAATCGCGTAAGAACACGATAGCAATAAGGTATGTGAAGGTAAGTTTAAAGGTGAACTGCAAAGCTTTTAATTTTATCTAAATTGTTGCTTATATACATCTTGTCTTATGTGACATAAATTTTATACATTTTTGGGGCAAATATAGTTTGCAAAATTGTACTAATAACAATATTTAAGTTATCCTGTTATAAATCCGTCTTGAAAACTTGCATCGCTTGTCTCTCTTGGTTTGTAGAACGTTATGACGTTATAGTGGTCCCCTTCATTCAAGTTTTATTCAAATATGACGTCATGTTACGTCGGATGAATGAACGGGGGCCACTATAACGTCATGACATTCCAAAAACAACGGGAGGCAAGCGATGACGTTTTTAAAAGTTTTGGCTCTCGCTATACGTTTTGACTTCTCATATACCCAAAATAAAACAATAACCCACAGAACTATTACCACACATAATTGTAACAACTATAGAAGTTCTTGTTTTATGACATTTTAACAGAACATTGGAAAGCTTTTCAGTTCACCTTTAAGCTTAGAAATAGAAAAATTGATTTTCAAGTTTTTCATTTTCCATATTTGGTATGTGGGCACCTTGCCTTAAGATCTCAATTGGGGTTGTTGTTCATGCCAATACATGTATTGGTGGTGCCACCTTGGGCCAAGTGGGCTGCTAGGGTTGACCTGGGATTTTCAAACTACGTATATGACTAAAGCTGTTGAAAGTTCACTAAAACTCTTTTCATAGTTCTGGTAGAATTACTATATTTCTTTCTTAAAATTAGAAATAAAATCCAATAATTTTTAGGATAACAAGTTATTTGAATTATTTAATGGGACAGAATCAATCTTTTACTTCAGACTTCACAAAACTTTCACTAAATGTCAAACTGGTATTCTATATCCTGCCCACTGTTCCATTGTTGTAGGTTTAACAGTACCCAAGTATTACTATGTGCCTGCAGAGTCCGTTCACCTGGAGCGTTCTCAGCCAGGCAGTCAGGTGAAGGTGGCCAGTCCTGAAGGTTCTGATGGGTCAATCTTCCTCTGGGGTCAGGCTATCTACCTCATATCTCAGCTCCTAGGTGAGCGACATTGGAGCAGATTTTCATACTCTAGTGATTTTTAAACCTACCATTTCTGGGATCAAGAGTTGTATTCTGGTCATGATAAATGATATGATTCAATTATCTATCATATTTCCCCTTCCTCTGGGGTCAGGCTGTATACCTAGCTCATATCTCAGCTCCTAGGTGAGTGACATTGAAGCAGATTTTCATACTCCAGTGATGTTTAAACCTACCATTTCTGGGTAGAGTTGTATTCTGGTCATGGTAAATGATATAATTCAATTATCTATCATATTTCCCCTTATAATTTAATCACAGAAAATGAAATTTCCCACCAATAATCAGGGATTGATCGAATTTATTAAAACAGAAAGTTGACAAAATGATCCAAAATTATGTGGATAATCCATTATTTCTTAGTTATTTTAATGATTAGAGCGGCTGATCAAAGTTATAAGGACAACTGGTTGAAAATAGTGCACGGAATTGGCGGTGATGAATTCTAAGGATCATTCAAGTATTAGAGGATCACCAAACTCAATTCAGTCACTCCCAAATTAAATAAATTTCAATCCGTCTTTCTGATGAAATTAATCATCTCCTAAAGTCAAGGAAGTAATAAAGAAATTATATATCTGCATGATTTTTGGACCCATTTGTTCCCTGATTACCACCCCCTGATTTCATCCAGGGACAAAATAAGTTTTCAGAAGAGAACTTTGGTCATGATAATGATGGTAATGATTTATTCATTGCCTTGTCAGTACATGTGTGCCTAGCTGTTCTTTAGATTGTACAAAACAGGCTGCATACTGCATAATTGTTTGGTACAAAGATTTATTCTTCTGTTTGATAACCTTGCACTTCCTCACTAAATCTTCTCATGTATACTGGTCTCTATTTTTATTTCATCCATCCTGACTGCTTCCATAACTTGTAGTCGAAAACTTACTGAACATCAATGAGCTGGATCCAGTTCGTCGTTACTTGCCTGCCTCCGAGCGACCAAGATTCAGCTCCCGCTACTCCTGTTTCCAGGTAATCTTATGGAATGTGGAAAAATGTGTTCACTCAATTAATAATATTCAGCAAATGACATATGACAATGATTTGGTGTAAGACTTGTAAGATGAAATATGTAAGCTTTATAGAATAGAAAAAAAAGAATCACACGGAATTCAACACGAGAAGGTGAGGGAGATATTTGGCTGTTCTATCATGTATTACAAATGTAAACGACATTCCAGGTACCGCAATAAATTAATGCTGAAAATGCATGCATCGGAGATCAACAGCGGCCTTTTATCTATGCATCTGAATATCAGTAGATTGTTTTCAAGATCGATGATTTTTTCTTATTAAGATATTTCAGCTCCAAATGTATTCAGAAAGATGGAACACGGACCCAATTCATCACATGAAAGTACATTATTTTTATTTGCATAATCAATGTGGTTCATGATCTAATATATAGAAGTTAATGTAAGATATAGCATATAAATCACAGGATATTATTTCACATAATAGTACTGTATAGTCACCCCGATTAAATACATAATAAAATAACTTCAAGCTAGATATTTTCAACTCAATTTCCCATCAGTTCATTTAATAAGATTAAAGTCTACCCGTATGCACATGCATCGTGACAAATTGTCCCCATCAGAAGTACGAAATAATCACAACAGTCTGTGAACTAATCGGTGGTGACGTTTCGAGTCCGTACAGGTTGCTGGGATGTAGCGACAGTTAGTACCTTTTCTGCAGCTTTTCAGTGGGGCTTTTGCACTCGGTAGGTTTTCTACTATTGCCTGTGGACCGTGTGATGCGTCTTGTAGACTTTCTAAGAATGTTTTATAATGGCCTGGATGGCTAACACTCAGTGTTGGCGTTGGAATAGTGCCACCATGTTTCTTCAAGTAATTCATCACCTTGACCGCCTTCACCGGCCTTTGCACACAATGACCACATCCAAGATCTTGGCATTTCGCATACTCCAGCTGATAAGTTTTCCGTGTGAGGTGACGAGCAAAAAACTTATACTCCCCAGCAACATCTTTCAACTCGCCCTTCAGGGATCGCAGTGGGGCAGCAGTCAACTTTGCCAGTCTGTCATGGTCCCTGTAACGGAGCGAACTTCCGTCACAAGGTACTGGAGTTGTGGTGACGGGAAAGCCACCCCATGCACGGCCAGACCAAATCTGTGCACACATCTCCATGGCATTGGTGTGCACCAACTTCTCCTTCGTGTCACGTTCCGCTTGCGGTATATCCTGCTGCTGGGGTGGTTCATCTTCGCCTGGTAGAGTGATGGGTAGAATCGTTCCGGCCAGCCATTTCGTTAGGTAAGAAAACCCCCTCTCCACGGGGTTATATCGGCTGTGGTAGGGCGAGTAACTGGTGAGGATAAGCACATCCAAACCGAGATCTCGCCACAGTCGACCATAGTTTACCACGTTACATGGACTGTCCGTACGCCAGTCGGGCCCTCCATCACAAATTATGGTTACAACAGTCTTTCCCGATGAAGTTAGCAGTGGTGGTAATAGGCCAAGGAGGTGGTTGAGGTGCATTTGAGAGGTACTCGGAAAGTACTTGTCAGAGTGAGAACGGGAAGATCTCTGTAATATAAAATAAAATTAAATTATTATACTTATCAATGCATAAATGACAATATAAAGCAAATATATTCAGTTGTGGATCACATGAAAAAAAAAATGAAATAAAATTAAAAAAACAGTTTGCTCTCTGAAACCAGCCCCACGGTGAAACTATCAAAGATCGGAAAACACACGTGATGAGTAATTTTAATACACCATTGGTATGTACTGGACACCCACTAAACTATGACGTCGTTGTTGTAAATCGAATTGGGAATCCCAGTAATCATGTAACTGAACATGCTCGGAGAAATCCCAACGGAGGAAAATCTGACCTACGATGTTTAAAAAAAAAAGGTCCCATAATATTTGAGTTGTCTTGGGAATATTACATTTACCAGAACACGTTCATTTTCTTATAAATAGTCGCAAATCTTTTAGGATACGTACGCTAGATATCATGATTACTGGAAATCTGTTGACTCGGAGAAAATAGACTCGTGAAGTATTTTCTGCAGGAAAGCTCAGGAAGTAGATCGCTGGATATGTTGAGGAGACCGTATTGATGAATGAAAGCTGTGTAGAATAAATTGGAATGATTTAGTTTTCACACCGTCTCCCTTATATACCAGTAGGAAAATTCATGAGCGGCTTCAAACCGGAAAACACGCACAGAGCAGACTTGCACGTCGTTGTTGTAACTACCTAAACCGATTATCACCTTGTACGCTTCCAGCCAAGCTCGCTGGGCAACTTTGCTCAAGCCTGCTGTGTAATCCTGCATGCTTCTGGTACACGTTGTGAAATCACTCTTTGTTTCACAGTAGCAAGTCGTTTATTCCGTAACAAAGCCAGTCGAGTCAGTATAGATGTGGTATCGGATGATTGTATTATTTTCTCACTTACCTGCCGTTGTACAATAACGCTGAATGTGATAGGCGCCGAACCAAGATTCTTTACCGGGTCTGGCTGCCTCCCACTGCCACGTGTCCCGGTCCAATTTGGCGCGAATCGCAGGACCTCGTGCACTGCATGATTTGGCGCGAAATGATACAAGTTATCACTGATTGTAATCACGTCGATTCGAAACTGGACATTCATCAAATGTTCGGCGTGTTCTAATACATACGAAATATAGGCCTACAGCATTTACAAAACGCTATATACAAATTAAAACAATTACAAATATTTATTTTCCTATTAATCTGCCACGACAACATATAAAACGCGACACGTAAACTCCGATTTCAGTTTAGGAGGATAGATGTAGTCATCTCCAAGGCAAAATACAAATTGACCGTAATTGTAATATTCATATCTTTGTACACAATTCAATTGTATACAACATATTACAATCCAGTAAATAACACACGTTATGGTAAATATCATAAACTTGAACTAGACTTGGTATTGAAGCGGAGAAATAGAAGCAAATTTTACCTTTTTCGCTCCGCGTGTAACGTTGTGTAGGAAGTAATACAAATGTCAGATAACTATATCAATAATTTGTAAAAGTTGACTAAGCAAGTATTTCAAACGAAAAATAAAAAAATATTCGTGGAACAGTAGTACTTGTAGTACTGGTACAGTTCTTTCACTTTATCTCATCAACAAACGAAGTCGCGTACGGTACGGACGAATATCTACCGTCTATAACAAAATAGTTGAAATCATTTTGCTAGTAATGGCAAATTAACATACAGGGTTGTAAATGGTAGCTCACTATTGCAGTCTCTATGGTGAGATACAATGAATACTAAAACAACTTTCTATTTTTTATAATATTGGGCTTATTGAATAAAAAAGATACTCATTCCAAGGGTAATCTTCCCAATATATTTTGTGGCGCCCCCAATAATGATCGCCTCCATATCAATCATTTCCATCTGGGAAGAGAATAGATTGTTTGCCGCATATGGGTGCTTGATCACAATAGAACATTCTTCAATATATTCATCACCAATGCTGACATTATGGCAGAAATATGTACCTTATTTAATTGCGGAGTAAATTCTGGAAAGATGAAGACAAAGAATGTTCCCGACAGGTGCTCTCGATTTTGCCATGCGGTACGCGGACGTGCGAGAAAACGAGTTTTCGTCAACACTTCTCCACAACAATCGATTGAAATTTGCAGATTTACACTGCCACAGATACAATTCGAATGGAGAATAAAATATACATATAGTTGGAAAATGATCTGTGCTTTTTTTTTCAACTGGATTGAACATTTGAGTGGGGACAGACAAGCACGGCGCTGATCAGAGTGGGTCACATAATTAAGCGTGAATGCCACACAACGATCAGTAACCGTAAAATAAACGTGCTTTTTTTCTAAATGGAGCGAAAATAAGCGGACCCTTTCACCTTTTATTCGCTTTCAATAATAAGCAATACCCAATTGTCAACTTTTGATTTGTAAAAGTGCGAACGTTCAAGGACGAGGGACATGCGGCTGTACATTTTTCAACAGCTTTCATTTTCTTACCAAATGAATGCAGCGTTCATTTTTTTTTCAAATGAACGCAGAATTTGTTTTTATCAAACGAACGTTCATTTTATCAAACGAACGTTCATTTTATCAAACGAACGTTCATTTTATCAAACGAACGTTCATTTTATGCGTTCACTTCAGTTCATAAACGAATGCAGGTAAGTTCATTTTCCGACGCAGAGTCCGTCTCTAAAGTCCTGGATGAGTCAGAAAATGAACTCCATTCAGTTCAAAATCGGACGCATTCAACGTTCTTGAAATTGATACGCTCCCTTAATTTGTTGCAAGTTTTGTGATTGCATTATGTAGGATAATGTAAAATAAATACAGAATAATGTCGAACAAAATATGGATGAGCAATTCCAGCTTCTAATCTGATTTCAGATTTTTTTTCTTCCAATTTTTATTTCTAAACCTTCTGCGTTTGGTCTAAATGGTCTGAAGTTTCAAAAATCATAATGGTGAGGAGGTATTTTCAGCTATTTTTTGTGAGTAGACGAGGTCCTACATAGCGATCATGATTTTCATTTTTGTGCTGTCTGTTCATCTATTAACTTTTGCTTGTTCGTGTGATATCTCCAGTTCCTTGTCATGGATTGTCCAAGCATTGTTTACCTTATCCATGAGTCAAAGAGGTACCCTATTTCTTTTTGATTGAAAATACAGTAAATCATTGTAAATTGTTGTGTTTATGCCATAAGTACAGTTCAGACTTGATGTGGATTGTGATGGCAAAGAAGTTGAAGCATATTGATTTTTACCCCTCTGCGCCTCTAAGTTTGGCCGAAGCGTATTTTCTGTTTGCACTGTCCGTCTCTCTGTCCATCTCATTTCTTAACACAATATCTTTTGAAGGATTATATCAGGCTTTGTAAATTCACATAACGTATCCAACTGGTGATGGATCATAAGCCAGATGAGGACGACTAACCTTTACCTAATTTTTCTTGGGAAAATTTGATTACATCTACGCTCTCCAAATACATACTACATATGCAACTGGTGATTGGCTAGAAGCCTTTCGAATTTTATTGACCTTGTCCTATTTTATCAAGGTCAAATCCCAGTTATTGCATGATCTTGAGGGATCATGGATTGGCTCTTCAAATTTACACCACAGCACACATGCAACTGTTGATTAATTAGAAGCCTATTCAAGTTGATCCACCTTGACCTATTTCATCAAGGTCAAGTTCTAGTTAATACTATATGTTTAGAAGGGTTATTGTGATGCATGCATAGGCATAAATTGACGTCCATGAGACTATTGTTTTTTCCTGCTACAATCTCATCCCTGAAATGTATGGACTCCTCATGGATGCTATTTTGGATTTGCCTGTGAACCTCTGATTAGGACATAAGCAAACTGACACATCATGACCCACATAATGATCTAAACTAAAGTAAAAGATGTTCAGCATTGCTTTGTTTTGTAGTGCACCCCTGTCTTCTCCTTCCCCCCCCCCCCCCAATGGTAAATGTTTATAGATGAATTATGTAATGAAAGGTTTGACCAATTTGATATGGAGATATTTGAAGGAGAATTCACCTGTTAAATACCAGACAGTATAAATCACTTTTTGAAACACTTCAATTTGTATTTTCAGGGCACCCCACCTGACCTAGTCATCCAAGTAGTATTAGTGGCAGAGAGTGTGCGACTTCAGCAGATGTTAGCTACATACGGTATACAAACACAGACCCCTCACCATATAGAACCCATGCAGATCTGGGCCCCACAGGAGCTCACTAAAGCCTACGAATACCTCGGGGTCAACAAGAAACTGGATCTCACTGGTCGACCCTCACGGCCCTTTGGGGTTCTAAGTACATCCAAGGTAAACTGTATTGAAGTTGTTCAAGCCTCAAATCCTGAGAGACCTACTCAATTTCAATAAAATGCCAAACACTGAAAACAGTTAGTCGGAGTAAGAAAGAATAACCCTGGACCCTGCACAGCATGCAAACCCATGCATAAAAACGGTGACAGTTTATATTCTACAAAACTTGTTGCACCCACTCCCCCCCCTCCCTTTCTCGGGCTCACTTCAGGGGTACTCACTTCATCTCCTAAACTAAGCCATGTCCCAACCATTACCCTCATATATTCTGGGGGCTATTCACATCCCCAGGGTACTTAGCCCCACTCTCTAACTCCTGTGCTAAGCCAGGCCCCAACCAATACCCTTGAAAATTCTGAAAGCATACATTATGCTACACTAATTCGGTCCACTGTCCACTCTTTATCTCCAAAACTAAGCTTCGGCTTAAGGCACTATCATCGATTCCATCTTCTTCCTGTGGTAGCATCCCCTGACCCAACCCCATTGCCCTACACTCTCCATCTCTCAAGCTAAGCCATTCACCATCTGAACTACTTCTAAATTTTACATCATATAGCAATGTGAGAATATTCAGTTGTCCTGATGACCTGCTGTCAGATTGTGTAGGTCCGTCAATAGCCATCCTTCAGACAATGTCGACTAATGAGTTGCCACTAACAGGTGAATTTTGGGGTTGATTTGAACTCCTGTTCGCATTTGTGGCACTCTGAAGGACCCAATATATAGGCCGAGCCACATTGTGTATATGATTGTGGCATTTGTCACCTCCCTTGATAATATTGATCATAATTGGAGAGAATAATATTTTGCAGTGACTTTGCTTCACTGGAATTTAAAATAGATTAAATGATTTATGAGATCAAGTCCAGGGCCAACCTCCCCACAGAGCATGCTCCATTTCGCAGGCTCCATTACCATCCCTGCCACCAATAGCGGCAGTTGACCTTTACTACGTTGCTATGACGTATAAGGGAAACCAACCAATGCACGGTTCAGTTTGAGTCCGGCCGAACAACTAAACAGGGAAAATTATCTCCAGATAAGAGGTATTATGCAAACTTGAAAAGTATTTGAAATGTTCGGTAAACATCTATTTTACTATATATGATGTAATTTCCGGCGATGTGCGCGAAGGCCCCGAATTCGGTCCAAAAATCTGACTGGTGGCTGGGGTGTTATTAGACCCCCAGCGAGGTGGTTGGTCCAGGGCAAATTCCACTTGCTTATACATTATTGTTCCTCATGATTTCAGGTGTACAGAGTGTGTGGTAAAACTGTACTGTGCTACCCACTGTTGTTTGAAGTCAGTGACTTCTATCTGGCTCAGGACCTCTCTCTAGTCATTGACAACTGTAAGGTAAGCCATTCGATCATCGCTATATGGCCGAAATATTCCTTTACACATCGTTAAACCCTAACTCACTCACTCACCCATTCAGTGGGATCCTCTGGGATGTGTTTACTGGAGGCGCCACCATATTTGTACACTAAAGCGAGGCTCTGTGAGCAGGGAAGTTGTTCTTGTTTCATGCGATGAACAGAGGCGACGTCATTCGTAGTGTCACATTGTCTTCGCCACAATGCTGACGTTACTTTCACTCAAGTCCTACGTCATTCTCCCTCAACTCTGATGTAATATCACTTCAACTCTGACGTTTCTAATGGCAATGCCCTACTGTTGGTTAGCACAAAATATAAATGCTCTTATCTGCTACTTAAAATGAATTATTGCCGTAAAGCACCTCAATTCACAAAGAAAATATGAAGGAGGACATTTTGACAGGAAAATGATGTTCAGGCAAATTCTCCTTTAAGTTAATTCTCTCTCTCTCTCTCTCTCTCTCTCTCTCTCATGATGACAGATACTACCATGCATAGATCAACAGAATTACCATATACTGTTTATTTGTACTTTTTTTTCAATATACATGGACTTTTACATATTTTTTGTGAGTCAAATAAAAGAAGTCACCTTACGGTTTTATCGTTGAAACATATGATGGTTTAATTCTTTTCTTTTTATTAAGTGCAATTGACCTTAATTAACATATTGACTCATTTACTTACAGAACGATTTGGCATTTTTATCCAAATGCTGGAAATTGGATGGCCGTCCAACCTTTTGCATGATACTACGGGAAAACAATATCAGGTATAATTCTTTTGTTTTCCTCTATTTTGTCTACAGCTGACATAATTCTAACTAGATGCACTGTATACCTGTATGTACATCTATACCGATGTATAATATTGGACTAAGATTTCTTTTTGAAACATACATTGTTGTGACATGCTTGTTCTTTTGTTTGCGCCTTCGGTAGACAACAATAATCCTGCCAACCACCCTTAATGTTATGCAAAACACATACTATTCTGGGTTGGCAATTAAGCTGATGCACCATAATGATAGCTCGCCAATCCATGTCAGGAGGCGCTGCCATCAGATATTAAACGTTCATGATGGGAGGAAACTCTGTATGAAAGCAGAGTGGAAAAATCCACCAAAAGACGGATAAAGTTTGGTTTAGAATGTAATGATTAGGCTGAATATTAGGTCTGAATGTTTAATTTTATTGCTGTTTCTGCAGATACTACTCCTGACTTGCATTTACGCAAGTTATATCTGATGCCAAGATAATATGGTGTATCAGCTTCTTTCCATGCCAGGGCAGAGTATTTCGGATTATTGCATGTGATTATCCAGCTGGGTGTGGTTGTGTTTCTGATTGGGACTCAAAGGTTGAATTTCTAACTCTGAAAAGTGAAAGTTGAAATCCCGTTTCCAAATTACTGTTTCTGGATAATGTATCGATTAGAAAAGGCTGGATAATGGGCTTTTCCCAATTTAAATCTGGAAGAATGGGTTCACTCTGTGTACTGATAAGAGACCTGGTGTGTGGCTCTTCTGGTTTGTACATTCCTATTTCTGTCTATGTTATACTGTTGGGAATATGTTTAACCAATAAATATTTACATGTATGGTAAATTTGCATCAAATTATCCTATTATTTGAAAAAAGGACCATTAAGTCAAAAATATTTCAGTTATCCCCCACAGTTTAACATAGGCCAAAATCAAAATGCATGAAACAGAAAATTCTGTGAGTAGCTGCACAAAATCTGTTTTCAGTCCCGTTTCCTAATCTGCAATGGGGAAAAGCAACTTTGAATGATTGATTCTGAAGAAAATATTTATTCAGTCACTAACCTGACTAATATGCATGATAAATGATAAATCAATTGAATGACTTAGTTTTGTAGAGTCTGTGTCAATTTTCATCATACTTATACATACGATTTGTCTACAGAGGAGCTCATTTTGGAGAGTATTTGGAGTTACTGTCTCAGCTAAAGCGTGGTGATGTAGATGGTATAAGGGTTAGAGTGGGCAGGATACAGGTATGATCTACACTTATTCTGGTCAGCCTACATGATAAATGGGTCACTGGGTCAAACTTGTTCCTTTTGCCGCAATTTTTTTTTTTAAATTACCATAACTCCAGGATGATATGGCATTTAGCTTACTAACTTAGACTGGACACCATTGTGGTATTGGGCTATATTTGCCATTGAAGTATATGTGCATTGACAATATAATTACATAGTATATCATGTATATAGGAGCAGCAAATGTCGCACAGGCATGTGGTCACAAAACAGAAGGTTATCAAATGTAGTCTGATTGACATACATGTATATATTTTCTGGGTCACTAGGTTATTTTCTGGGTCACTAGGTTATTTTCTGGGTCACTAGGTTAAAGTGTCAGTTCGTCACCAATTGTTTGTTGCCATCAGCTGCTTGTTTGGGATACTTCCAAGACTGAGAGGTTCTCAGTGCTTTGCGCAGATCATGTTTAAAACTGTATTGTTCCCCATTTTACTAGCCCCCTTCTTCCAGCTGGACCCTGTGCTTTGACATTGACTTGCTTAACTATACTTTTGAGTGACCATTGGTATTACGTGATGTTTTCAATTTCTTAGAACATTTTTGCTCTACTTCAAATTTGATCATCTTACCATTAAATTAATTATTGGTGGAAAACTGTGTTTCTGTGATTGAATGATTTATGCATTTACTGTACCATAACTTAGAGTATCAGTCCTAACCCCAGCTGTCATTTACTCGCAAGCATTCCTTTGTCACCGTTTCAGTCTTTGATATCGACCGCCTGTGTTGAGCATTTGGATTTTCTCCATGTACTAGCTGATCCTGACATTTTCCGTCCCTTTGAAGAGAAGTCATCTGCCAGCAGTTTCCGTAGTTTGAGCGAGATGTCGGTCAATCGGGAAGATGTTCAGGATAATGCCACAATCAACTACCAGGTTAGAATGAATGTTATCCATCCCTTCAATGTTGCCCAAAATGCAGTGTATATTTAGGAGTCCTAACGGAAATTTTGTATTTCAACTTTTGTCATGGAAGTGCAACTACATGTACAGGTGTTATCATATAAAAATCTATCAATGTCACCTCACTCGGACCAAATACTGTTACTCGAGATGTTAATGTATGCCATTATCTTGCAAAAAGTTATTCCATAACACCATTTCCTGGCCAATTTTATCATACTACTGAATGTCATGGAGCTGACATTGGAAACAGACTATTCAACAGTATTTTCACCATTGATCATTGCTTGAAAGAAAAGAGATTAACTGAATTATTGACATATATACAGGTACTTCTTCGGTTACGTATTCAGCCCACACAATTCAGAAAAGTCTTCTCAGCAAAAATAATGTCATAATAAAATAATTCCTGTTTATCACCATGTTAAATATTGCTGAGGTGAACTGATTATGCCACAGCATTTACCTCGGCAATTGCTGATTACTGAGGTGAATTGTTTGGGCTGCATATTTGTATGTGCAAACCAAATTATGTTTTTCACATACATTTGGGGAAATGCTCCATTCGTGTTTCACACAAGTTTTCATTGTATCTGTCCTATGTGTAGGAGATGCAGAACAAATCACCCAGAGATCTTCTCCATGCAATCAGGTCGTCAGAGAGCCTCAAGGTGAAGGCTCAGATCCTACACATCCTGCTGACTCGTGAGGGCCTCCATTACAGGATAGAGGACTCCACCGTCTTGCAACGACTGGAGAACCTCTCTCATAGGGCAGCCCTGCATAAACACTGGTGGGTGGTACGTTTCTGCTCGGCTCTGCTGGGGAAACTGGTGGACAGCCTGGCCCCCTCCATCACCTCTATACTTGTTAGAGGTAAACAGGTGAGAATAGCTGGATAAATCTCGAGTCAAAGGAGAACAATGGTCTGTCTGGATACAGCAATGAGTCCAGACAGGAGGCTTTTCATCAGTGTAAAGGCCTGGTCAATAGAATTACATGAATGATTGATGGAATATCTTTCAAACAATACAGCGGACCAGGCTCGACTTTTTTTGTTCATCAGGGAAAGAACATGAGAATAAGAGGATTTTGCATAACCTGATCATGGGATGATAATTCCCTCTTGAGAGAAGGAAAATACATCCCAACCGTAAATTCTTACTATGTATGCAACAGGTGATTGACTGGAAACCTATTCAATTTGACCGACATTAACCTATTTTATCAAGGTCAAATTCTCATTACGGGTAAGGTGATTTGTTTTAAAAGGTGTTTATAGCTAGTCTTTCAAATTCATACTACTGTGTTAAAGCTGATCGACTATGACCTATTTTTTTCTCGGTCAAATTCAGTTTTTACAATATTTTTTAAAGAGGTAGTAGCGTCATTTAAAAAATATTCAGCAAATAACATATTTCGATAAAAGTTATTTAGTAGTTGAGATCAGCTATGGTGAACGTTTTCCTGTGACCTCATTTTTCAATATCACGGTCATTGAAATCACATTTCTGACATTCTCTGAAAAACGTGACAGCACCTGCACTTGGCCCCAGTGACTGAGATGACGTCACAAAACGCGCACTGGCATTCCGATCGTGATGCTTTGCAACGTCATACTCGATCTTAGAACTTTTAATGCACTGTGACGGCTTCTAACGTGACGTCATGGACAGCTGGTCACGTTATCGGACGTCATCTCAGTCATTTCCCATTTTCATGTTGTTCACTAGACTGAATTGAAAAATCTGACAATATTGGTCCCTTTGTGAAATACGAGACTTCACGACTTGAAATTTTTTTGGCAATTGTTGCAGTTGATCATGTTGTTCAGTTTACCCGAACAATTAAAATCACTCTACTACCTCTTTAAAGGATCATAGCTACATGTAGACATTAAAACAGTCTCATGGTTTGAATTCTGCAGACAATGATGTGTATGGTTAGATATTGAAGCCCATAAGGCTCTTGTTTTCTGAAGCAGTCCTCAGTGCTGTGTCAGTGCAGTCTGAACATCATGGTTTCATAACACAATTACATGTACAGTGACACATTTTTTGATGGCACTCTATCTCTTCTTGAAAACAGGTGAAATACGTGAATTAAATCACTTCATACATCACTAAATCAAAATGTAATACAGGGCCCCCAAAATTTGTAATTTTATTCTAAATTTTACATCTAGACTGAATTTGGGAAACATACACCAAGTATGGAAACAATGATAAGGATTTTAGGCATTCACATCATGGGCGTCGCTCGTTTCGTATGTTTACTTATTAGAAAACCCAGGACTATGCTGTCCAACTTGGGACTCAATGGCATGGCATTGAGTACATTTTGGGCAACACGTGATGTGCATGTCTGCGCGTGACAAGGGAACCAATTAAATCGCCACACCATTTGGCCAGCCAATCGTAGATCGCCACGCTGACCAGAGCTAATCTCGCCTCCCTAACTGTGTCGTCAGTCGGCTCTGAGGACGCCTAGCAGGCAGATGTGCTATTTGTAAATGAACAACCCTCCTCCACCCTCAGTCACATCACCTCGGGCTTTACTTGTTAAACTTTCCTATGGGAATCACGCCAAGATGGCTTGGCTTTCTTTTCCAAATCATGATAAATGTAGCGCTATTTTACTCTTTAAGCATAAAGCAGCAGCCTCTATTTCAATCCTATTGCTAGTCCTACCTACAGCAGTAGCATGGACCGCTGGTACAAGCACGGTGTTACAAGCAACACCACATTGCTGCGACATTCGGTGTTACGAGCAACACCACCTTGCTGTGATATGCAGTGTTACAAGCAACACCACATTGCTGCTGCGACATGCGATGTTACAAGCAACACCACATTGCTGCGACTTTCGGTGTTACAAGCAACACCACATTGCTGCGACATTCGGCGTTACAAGCAACACCACCATACTGCGACATGCGGTGTTACAAGCAAAACCACCTTGCTGCGATATGCAGTGTTACAAGCAACACCGCATTGCTGCTGTGACATGCGGTGTTACAAGCAACACCACATGGCTGCGACATGCGATGTTACAAGCAACATCACATTGCTGCAACATTCAGTGTTAAAAGTAACACCACATTGCTGCGACATTCGGTGTTACAAGCAACACCACCTTGCTGCGACATTGGGTGTTACAAGCAACACTCCTGTTCACCTGTGTCACAAGCAGTGACATGGGCAGGTGTTACAAGCAACACCTTATTTGCCAAAATAAACTATGTTAATATAAATACTAGTTTTGTTGTGTGTTGCGTAAAATAGAAAAATAACATACGATTCAGCTCTGAGAAGGGGTCGTTCGCACCCAACGACCCCCCTTTAACGACGCCCTTGCACCTAGCAATTGATATAAACATTCATGGTATAATAGTACTGAAACAGTAGTGAAAAGTAGCGAAATGGCCTAATCATTCCAACTTAAAAGTATTCAAAAATTGTGTGAAACATCAGTTTAATTATTGATTTTTGATATTTTTTTAAATTTCGAATCTATATTAAAGGAATACTTACCTTATCTGTGACTGATTATAATGATCAGTCTTCATATTTCTAATGTTATTATAAACGAAAATATGATAGAATGCGAAATATAAGAAATATTGAAGATTTTGTTGATTGCCGCAGCATGCACATTACACCACTGCGTGACATTTTTAGATGAGCAGAAGTGAATATGTACTCATCTAAAAACGTCACAACATCATGGAGATTTAAAGTTGATCATGCTGGTAATTCATGCGAGAAAGAACCCAGTCAATCCATTGACCGTCTAGTTGAATTTAGACGTTCGAGTGTAATCCTGAAAATGTTTACGAACTCAGCAACATCATCATTAAAATTGAATCTCTGGACAGCCTTAACTGAAAAACTTGGGGAAGAAATTCGGTTGGCGGGCATAACCTAAAACAATTTCCTTTTAGGAATTAACCCCCTTGGGATTTGCCATGACATTTTTTCCCCTTGAATTAAAACTCTGACCCAGAGTAGTTCGAATGTCCGTAGTTGGACTGTCCCCAGATCAAGCGTTACCCATGACGTTGTCCTGAATGCTGACGTCGTCAGTCCTGGCTTCCCGCAGGCAACATGGCGGCACCCACGTCGACCTCAATGTGGAAACAAGGCTTTATTAATCGTAATAAATATAATAGCTTGCTGACCTCAATGACAGTAAAGTAGTTAGTTACGTTTCTTCAAAAGTCTAACCTTTGTACATGTTGTAATAGGAACCTATATAAAATAAGGTAAGTATCCTTCAAATTGAGAAACTTTCAACTGAATATGAAGGAAATGACATGGATTTTAGTCCACACTGGGGAGTCCCCTTGATGAGGTTTTTGAATTCTTTGGCCTATCGTGTCATAAAACAGCTGGATATTTCTATGAATACTAAATACAAAATAATGTTAACGTATAAATGATCAATGTTATCAGTTTCTCCACATATCTGTCCTCTATCCAGGTAACACTGGGTGTGTTTGGTCATGAAGAAGAGGTGGTGGACAAACCTGTGTCTCCTAACGAGATCAAGAACATCCTGTACAGTAAATGTTGTCCTTACGATATCTGTCACGCTGTCCTACAACAGGAACTTATCATCTACATCGGCAAACTCATGGGTACTGCCCCTGAACTCTTTGACGGCATACTCAAGATCAGAATCGGGTAGGTCATGCTGCCCAATTGGATCAGTTTGTGAAGGTTAGACCTGCATCGTCAGGGAAATACCTTTTAATCATACCGAAAATTCTCTCTGTGAAATACTCAAGTAGGCTGCCACACACATAAACAGATGTAAGGTTTGCCATTGGCATGATTGGTGACTTGCAGATCATGAAGCAAAACATTCATCTGGTGTAGTGCATGTGCAGGTAATATTGTTGATAACAAGAAAGACGTACTAATAGTAGTATTTCAATGCAGAATCACCCTATATATATATGATATAAGTTGGAGACAAATTTACCCGGAGAAATGTCAGAAGTAAATTTTTTTGTCCCTTTAATGGGGATCTTCATTGCATTTTTACATGTTTCTGAAAAACAAAACACATTGCCATGTAAAATGAGAAAATAAAATCCTGCATGGGTTGGAGAAAAATGTTCAGAGGTGCCATGTATTTCCCAGTGTTTGTAGAACTCTAGGTGAAATCTCTCCATTACATAAAATGTAAAATATTGTATTTTTAAGCAACACATTTAGGATGATTATATGCTAAATTTTGCTAATGAGATATTCGTATTATATCAGGTACTGGTATTCATTCATTATAATTGTACTTGCAGTTGGTTTGTACAGGCCATGCAGATAGAGCTGTCACAGGAGCATGGTAGGATACAGGACATCCATTCTCTCTCCCCTAACAAGGTCAAACAACACCTGTGGTCCGTCCTCACCAGAAATATAGATTACTGTGACATCAGGTTAGTGCAGAATTATGTCGTGTCCAATTAACTGAGATGGATTCTTGATACCTTCGTGATTAATTGGTGAGATATGGAATTGGTCGGAAAAGTTGACGAGGTCTGTTGACTAAAAAGCAACCATTTGACTCCACAGGAAAGCCTCCCCGGCACTTCACATTCAGGCTCGAATATGGAGGATTGTAAGACGTAGTCATGCTTTTATTGCAGCTGTCATGAAAAAAATGTCTCAAATGCCTCTCAAAGAACTTGTCATGAAGCTGTTCATGTACAACCAATGGGGGGGGGGGTTAATATCACACTCAAGGAGGTTACTCATATGGTGACCTTTAATCACAGTTTGG
Organism: Hanleya hanleyi; assembly: GCA_036873755.1. Lineage (NCBI taxonomy): Eukaryota > Metazoa > Mollusca > Polyplacophora > Lepidopleurida > Hanleyidae > Hanleya > Hanleya hanleyi. The sequence continues at coordinate 107,295 of JAVTVY010029920.1, forward strand.
AAGCCTTTAATCACAGAGCAGGAGCACCCGGAGAGAACCACCGCCCGAGCCTTTATCACAGAGCCAGAGTACCCGGAGAGAACCACCGCCTGAACCTTTAATCACAGAGCCGGAGTACCCGGAGAGAACCACCGCCTGAGCCTTTAATCACAGAGCCGGATTACCTGGAGAGAATCACCGCCCGAGCCTTTAATCACAAAGCCGGAGTACCCGGAGAGAACCACCGCCCAAGCCTTTATTCACAGAGCTGGAGTACCCGGAGAGAATCACCGCCCGAGCCTTTAATCACAGAGCTGGAGTACCCGGAGAGAACACCGCCTGAGCCTTGAATCACAGAGCCGGAGTACCCGGAAAGAACCACCGCCCGAGTCTTTAATCACAGAGCCGGAGTACCTGGAGAGAACCACCGCCCAAGCCTTTAATCACAAAGCCGGAGTACCCGGAGAGAACCACCGCCCGAGCCTTTAATCACAGAGCCGGAGTACCCGGAGAGAACCATCGCCCGAGCCTTTAATCACAGAAACTCACTGATTGGCTGGATTTTCTTCCAATTTACTTCATAATCCAATGAAATTATCACTTTTTATACGCCCGCCCAAAAGGCGGACGTATTATGTGATGGCGGTTTCCGTCTGTCCGGTTCTCGTGTCCGGTCTATATCTGGGACAGTTTCCTATCCACAGCTCCAATTTTTGGTGAGTGGATACCCTACGGGGATACGATGTGTCGCGTACCAAAATGAAGGTCGAGGTCACAGGTCAAAGGTCACTGGCCTAAAAAAACAGGAAATCACTGAAGTGTTCGTGTCCGGTCTATATCTGTGAACGTTTTCTATCCACAGTTGCAATTTTTTGTGAGTGGATACGCCAGGTGGAGACGATGTGTCGCGTACCGAAATTGAGATCGAGGTCAGAGGTCAAAGGTCACTGTTGCCAAAAATCAGGAAATCATTGATCGTTGACAGTTTTCTATCTACAGTTCTAATTTTTGGTGAGTGGATGCCCTAGGGGGGAACGATGTGTTGCATATTAAATATAGGTCAAAGGTCAGTGTGATTGAAAAATCAGGAAATCGTTAATGGATTCAATAGTGAGTGTGAGTGGATTCAATAGGCGGAAATGAAGTGATGCATACCAAAAATTAAGTCAAGGTCAAAGGTCACTGACCCCAAAATTAGGATATTATTAAAAATAACATTTTTTTGTGTCAGTAGATACATTAGGGGGACACAATGTGTCACATACCAAAATGTAGGTCAAGGTCAAAGTTCAAGGTCACGGTGACCCCAAAATCGTGAAATTGTTAAAAATCATGATTTTTTGTGTCCATTGAGAAATTAAGGGGAGACGGTTTGTCATGTACCAAAATTTAGACCAAGGTCAAAGGTCAAGGTCACTGTGACCCCAAAATCAGGAAATCATTAAAAATCATGATTTTTGTGTGCATTGATAGATTGAGGGAAGACCATGTGTTGTGTACCAAAATTGAGGTCAAGGTCAAAGGTCAAGGTCACTGTGACCCCAAAATCAAGAAATCATTAAAAGTCACATTTTCATATGCCTGTCGAAGACGAGGTCGTGTAATGAGATGTTGCATTCTGTCCATTCATCCATTAACATTTGTTGTCCATGCGATAGCTCTAGTTTCAAGGTATGGATTGGTACCAAACTTTGAGTATACCTTACTCGCATGGCAAAGTGGAGCCATACATATGAGATCAATTTGTCAAAGGTGTACGTCGCAGTCCCCCAAAACTGAATCAAGCTTTAATAGCTGACTAAATGTGTTGGAATATTGTTGGAATATTCGAAGTTCTTTTCCCTGCATTTATATGGTATTGTCCTGTGGAGTTATCTCATGTTTGAAACGCTTCACTTAGTTAAACTGTTGTGAAATAAAAACCATACATTTACTAATTTAACGGAGAGAGAAGTCCTTTATGAACTTCACACCTGTTTATTAACTCAAGAACAAAGGTTTACTTCATCTCTTTCTTCTTCCTTCATGAAAAATTCTCTCGTCTGAAAGGAATCCATTTGCAGGAAAACTACTATTTTCTTGTGTTTGACTATTGTCGATTTCAGTGTGGGATATGTGAGCTCTAAGCTCTTGCTTCAAGGTTAACTAGTTACCAAGAGTTGAGCTCATTTTAGTTTATCATTCAATATAAGATGTGATATATGTTACATTCTTATAAGCAAAAAATTGTAGACCTTTCTCTGGATTGCTAGATCAATTGGAATCAAGGCTATTAAACAACCTTGAAATTTGAACCAATGTAACTCCAGATATACGGGCGTATATTGAAGCCCCTTGGGCTCTTGTTGTCCCCCGCCACGTAAGTGGAAGGGGGACTTGGAAATGCTACCCGTCCGTCCGTCCGTGCGTCCTTCCGTCCATCCCAACCATGTTGTGAACGCGATATCTCGAGAACAATTCAACTCATCAACTTCAAACTTGGGGGGTGACTTGACATCAATGAGAGGATGGCTGGGATTGTTTTTCACCAAACTGCGTTATCCAAGATGGCCGCCGTCGGCCATCTTAGATTCCAACCATCCCAAAAATGTTGTGAACGCGATATCTCGAGAACAGTTCAACCGATTCACTTCAAACTTGGGGGGTGACTTGACATCAGTGAGAAGATGGCTGGGATTGTTTTCCACCAAACTGCATTATCCAAGATGGCCGCCATCGGCCATCTTAGATTCCAACCATCCCAAAAATGTTGTGAACGCGATATCTCGAGAACAGTTCAACCGATTGACTTCAAACTTGGGGGGTGACTTGACATCAGTGAGAAGATGGCTGAGATTGTTTTTCACCAAACTGATCAAGATGGCCGCCATCAGCCATCTTAGATTCCAACCATCCCAAAAATGTTGTGAACGCGATATCTCGAGAACAGTTCAACCAATTGACTTCAAACTTGGGGGGTGACTTGACATCAGTGAGAAGATGGCTGGGATTGTTTTTCACCAAACTGCGTTATCCAAGATGGCCGCCATCGGCCATGGCGGCCATCTTAGATTCCAACCATCCCAAAAATGTTGTGAACGCGATATCTCGAGAACAGTTCAACCGATTGAGTTCAAACTTGGGGGGTGACTTGACATCAGTGAGAAGATGGCTGGGATTGTTTTTCACCAAACTGCGTTATCCAAGATGGCCGCCATCGGCCATCTTAGATTCCAACCATCCCAAAAATGTTGTGAACGCGATATCTCGAGAACAGTTCAACCGATTAACTTCAAACTTGGGGGGTGACTTAACATCAGTGAGAAGATGGCTGGGATTGTTCAGCCGATCAACTTCAAATATGGAAGGTGACTTTACATCACTAGCTACCCATCCGTCCTTCCTTCCCTCATACCGTCCTTCCATCCCAACCATCTTGTGAATGCAATCTCTCAAGAACAATTCAACCGATTAACTTCAAACTTAGCGGATGGCTGGGATCTCAGAAGAAAGTCTCTCATTTTTCGGCACAGCTATGCCACCGGATGATCTTTCTCAATCACGCTGTCCCCTTCCTTCCATAGACAATTTGCAACATTGTCCTTCACAATTATATCTCCTTCACATCAACAACACCCCACTCCTAGCAACAATTTACCATCACACAAAATATATATGGTGATTATATCCCCTGTGTGTGAGAAGCCCATTTCCAGACAAGCTTTCTGGCGGGGGACCTGCTAGCTACTCAGCTTGTTCAATTTCAAACCGTAATCTCTCTAATAATTCAAACACTTTTGGACTAGCTATTTACTCAATCACATTAAAAAAAATAATCTCATGGATATTTTCTTTTGCCAACATTTTGCACAGTAGCCACAGTTTTGAACCCTCAGAACTGAACTTTTACAGAATATTTTCTGGTATTGGCTTCTAAAGTGGGTTTCAATATGTGCATGTGAATCATTACCGGGATGCCCGCGAGTTCTCCCACGTGACTCCCAGTTTGTTCACGATCACAAGGTTTTTGTAATGGAATGAAATTTGTCTGTAAATCTTGAAATGATTGTAAGAAGGATCAAATTGTAGGGCTTAAAGGTGAATCTGGGAAGATTGGTAAAGTGAGAGGATTTGAGATCTGTATTACTCCTTTATTATGCCTCTGTGATGGATAAGAATGTCCTGGTGATTAGTGCATGTCCCTTTTCATATCCATTCTATTGCAACCAAGAACTGAGACTTGTCCTCATTGTGGAGAAATGTGTCCTACCTGGGTTGGATGATAGGAGCGGGACACTCGTGGCCACGGGACATTCTTAGCCTCCACACCTCAACCAGATTTGACTGAAGGGGTATTGTCATTGTCAGCCTCGTCTGTCTCTCAGTTTGTCCGTTTGTCTGTCCACCTTTGTTACCGCGATATCTCTTGATAACAGTCAGGCTCTCAAATTCATACAACAGTTCTAGCTGGTGATAGGACAGAAGCTTATTGAAGATGACCGACCTTGACTTATATGTTTTATGTCAAATTACGTGCTAAATATAGATTTGGTGCTACATGGGATAGGTTTTTTCTAGGATTATAGCTTATAGCCTAGCTTTCCCTGATTTATACCACAGATTCATCGGATTATTGTTAAGAAATTGAAAGTAATGTTGATTAGAACTTCTGGTATATATTTTGATACATGCATTTACCAGTGCTTACCTGATAGCTTGTAAACATTATACAGGTTTGTAGATACAGGATTGTTTTCCCTCATGAATAGGTTAAATATGTATGAAGATAACACCTGTATTGGAAACCACTCTCTTATTTACGGTTTCCTTGAGTTGTCACTGAATACAAGTTTGTCTGTAATCAGCTATAATTTTCTGCCTTAGATCTCCGATGCAGAAAAGGGCGCTTGATGGAGCCCTTAACCGAGTACCTAAAGATTTCTATGACCGAGTGTGGGAGACATTAGAGAGAACACCTGGTGGGATTAAGGTAGCGGGATACCTCCTACCACAGGTAAATCTGCCTTCTCATTCTACATACTCTTCATTATCATCACATCAGTGTATATTATTACACCAGTGATAGTATGTCTTAAAGGTGCTCTGTAAATCTTTTAATTATTTTCTAAAATGTTGCTTACATACATCTTGTGTTATGTGATCTACGGTAATTTCCCTAATAATTCACCTTCCAAATTTAATTCGAAAACGGCCGATTTTTCCCGTCGTGATTTTTTCCATCCTAATAAAACGAAAACGGGAGCATTTTCAATATACTAGTGAAACAATAAATTCGAACACTCCCGTTTTCGTCGTGGAGTTCGTACCGCTGAAAGTAAAGTGAATATGTTACTCAGAATAATTTCTGTACAACTAAATCGTGTCTAACGATACGCGTTGACACAGAAATAAAATACAAAAGTTCAGTTTTTGTGGTTGCGAATCTCCATATATCATAGAACTATGATCAGAAGTCCCTAACCGGGTTCTCATTAGCAGGAGGTTGGAGGCGAAAATGCCCGTCAACTGGCCATTTTGAGGCACCTACGAGATCAATAGAAAAAAAATTAATGGCAATTCGAATGATATTTTCGATGTCTCATTTTCTTTAATAAACAGGTGATATGGAAGGACAAAGATATAAATGTTTCCCTCTGCTTGTCCCTGTCAGGGCTTCGGCGTAATAATTAGTTTGTGCACAACTCCTATGTCGAGGGAGCCATTATTTCATTTCTTCAGATGTGCATGATGTGTCTCATACATTTTGACTGCAGAAAGGGAGCAGTTGAGTATTTCATTTGTGCTACAGGGAGATGTCAACAGACATGGATGCTGGTGTTTAATTATACCCCCCGACACGTAGTGTAGGGGGCGTATACTGGTTTCAGCTTGTCCGTCCGTCCGTCCGTCCGTCCGTCCGGATGTCCGTACGTCCGTCCGTAACATTTCGTTTCCGGAGCATAACTTGACAACTGCCAGTTGGATTCCTCTCAAATTTGGTATGCAGCTACCATACCATGAGACCTTGCTTGGGATTGCGTTTGGCGCATGTGCGTCTACAGGTGGCGCCACCTAGGGTCATTCCGTAACATTTCGTTTCCGGAGCATAACTTGACAACCGCTACTTGGATTCCTCTCAAATTTGGTATGTAGCTACCTTACCATGAGACCTCGCTTGGGATTGCGTTTGGCGCATGTGCGTCTACAGGTGGCGCCACCTATGGTCAAAAGTTTCTCATGTCAGTCCGTAACATTTCATTTCCGGAGCATAACTTGACAACCGCTACTTGGATTCCTTTCAAATTTGGTATGCAGCTGCCATACCATGAGACCTCGCTTGGGATTGCGTTTGGCGCATGTGCGTCTACAGGTGGCGCCACCTAGGGTCAAAAGTTTCTCAAGTCAGTTCGTAACATTTCGTTTCCGGAGCATAACTTGACAACCGCCAGTTGGATTCCTCTCAGATTTGGTATGCAGCTACCATACCATGAGACCTTGCTTGGGATTGCGTTTGGCGCATGTGCGTCTACAGGTGGCGCCACCTAGGGTCATTCCGTAACATTTCGTTTCCGGAGCATAACTTGACAACCGCTACTTGGATTCCTCTCAAATTTGGTATGTAGCTACCTTGCCATGAGACCTCGCTTGGGATTGCGGTTGGCGCATGTGCGTCTACAGGTGGCGCCACCTATGGTCAAAAGTTTCTCATGTCAGTCCGTAACATTTCGTTTCCGGAGCATAACTTGACAACCGCTACTTGGATTCCTTTCAAATTTGGTATGCAGCTGCCATACCATGAGACCTCGCTTGGGATTGTGATTGGCGCATGTGCGTCTACAGGTGGCGCCACCTAGGGTCAAAAGTTTCTCAAGTCAGTTCGTAACATTTCGTTTCCGGAGCATAACTTGACAACCGCTACTTGGATTCCTCTCAAATTTGGTATGTAGCTACCTTACCATGAGACCTCGCTTGGGATTGCGTTTGGCGCATGTGCATCTACAGGTGGCGCCACCCAGGGTCAAAACTTTTTCTTGTCGGTCCATAACATTTCGTTTCCGGAGCATAACTTGACAACAGCTAATTGGATTCCTCTCCGATTTGGTATGTAGCTACCTTACCATGAGACCTTGCTTGGGATTGCGTTTGGCGCATGTGCGTCTACAGGTGGCGCCACCTATGGGCAGAATTTTCTCAGTTGGTCCGTAACATTCCATTTCTGGAGCATAACTTGACAACGGCTGATTAGATTCTTCTCAAATTTTGTATGTAGCTGCCATACCATGAGACCTAGCTCAGGATGTTGCATATGCGTCTACAGGTAGTAAGTTTAATATTTCACTTCCCATTTACTTCCTTTTCCTCTTCAATATGGTTATCCAGATGACAGTAATTCGCCTATCTGTTGCAACAGCCCATTTCAAGTCTACACGGTTCTAGTGGTAACAACAGTTAGGTAAAACACAATATGCCTGCATAACCCCATTCTCAACAATCATTATTAACATCAATTTTCTGAACAATCCATTAAACTCATCTGAGTATCGTCACGACACATGCATAGACAATCCGTTAACCGCACTCCAACCGAGCGAGGTCTCATTGTCAACTAGTTACATACTGTGCCGCCACTCATAACATGTATACTTATATTCCTCTACAAATACTCGTCAATTCCTATCAAATGTGCATCCGGGGGGTATCTTGTAAGCATGCTTACTGATGATTTCCACTGCCACAATCCCATTCAGCTTACTCGTGAAACGTTAACCACCCCCATGTATCTATGCCCTTACGGGGGGTATCTTGTAAGCAGCCTTACTGATCATTTTGATCAAATGTGTGCATCCCTCAGATTATGCTCTAGTTCACTCACCAATCCAGAACGACGTTTCCATGTAATAAAATGACAGTTCCAACAACATGATAATCCAGTTTATAATCAACGAGGAATCAACTTTATGGAGCGGACGAACATAAAATATGCACCCTCGCTGGGTCAGTAACATTGACATCTCATGAGTGACGTTGTAGACAACCCGATCATCATTGCAGGAACTTAGAGGTTTAGTTTTTATGTATTTTCAATCCTTGACAAGCTGGACATTTCACTTTTTACTTCGTGTTTGATGGATAATGAACCAAACGTCGGCATCACGGTACAGATTTAGCTGGGAAATATGGTCGACCGACTGCAGGCACGTGTCTACCATCCCTATTGCGGTAATGGAAACTTCCACTGACCCGGTGTTGTAATCCCACAAGGCTTCCCGACGAATCGAATTGGAAGAGTTCACTTTCAAAATAGGGAAGTAAGGCACAAAAGTTTTCAACACGCATATCGCTTTTCAACAAAAACAACGTGAGGGCAGATTTTTCTTTCGTTTCGTAGACCATATTTTCTTTGTATTTCATTCTTGAAACTTGCAACTCTGGCGGACAAATTCACGACCTACGCAATTTAATGATAATAACTACACAGGGACTGCTTGAAGTTGAAGAAAAAGAAAAAAACATTTACGGCAACAGATGGCTGATAAAATATTTGGGTTGGTAGCTTTTCGATGGGGAGGGTGGGTTACGCCAACTGACATATTTTAAGGATGGCCCAGAGTCTTTTAAATGAACTATGATAGAGATATCAAACATAATACACGGTTATCAATAGATCACAACGATCACGGTGAAGCGGTCCGCCATTTTGGATCTTCCGTGAATATCAGCGTAACATATAATTCGAACACAAGCGTTTTTTCTGGAATTACCGCGACAAATAATTCGAAAGTAGCCAATTTTTGAAGTTGCGAGTTTCATCACTGCATCGCGAATTATTAGGGAAATTACCGTAACTATTTAATTCAATTAAAAAAATTCAAATATAATCAAGTTTTTGAACAGTAAGAATCACGTGTTACGAATACAAAATCAATTTTAGGGGAAAGTTCGCCCGGTGACATATTATAACCTTTTTAGTAGTGATTCTCCGACATTGCGTCATTTAGTTTATAAAATAAAAACATGGTGCCTTCGATCTACATTTTTTTTGTACAGGGCTTTGAACATCCATACCCCATGATCTTCAAAGATCTGTGAAGTCAATTGTTTCCCCTCGCTGACCTCTTTTGTGTCGGAGGTGGAAAATGACGTTACGCTGTACGACCGTGATGTCGCAACATTGTTTGAGTCTTGAACCACCTTAATTAATACTTCAGTAACCTTAATTTGCAAATATGCCGGCTATCACAAGTGAAAAGTATATTTCCCCATATTAAAGCAAATGGCAAAATGGGATTTTATGACCCCGAAATTGCAGCTAAAAGCTGAGACTGATGCCTGTCCAGAGTTGTTATTGAATAAATGGATTAGGGATTATATATAAAGTAACAGAAACCCTAGTTTATCCAGTTAAACAATCTTCACAAGTGCTCTTCTTTGTTGGTGATGGGAAAGGAGATAAACAAACCTGACAATTGTAAGATCGATCTTATTGTTATATTAGTACTACAGTGTATTTAGCATCTTTGTCCTGTTCATTGTCCATTACAGCAACCCACCTTGTCGGATATGACGATGTATGAGTTGAATTTCTCCCTCTTGGTAGAGCAGATGTTGAGTAAGATAGTTGACCCGGCTTACAGACAGATTGTTGTTGAGGTAAGGGACTTTCTCCCCATGCTATAGTTCATCTGTGCAAAGTATTTTGAGGGGCTTTGCATCAGTGTTGTTGGAACAGGGGGTGCCAATGCCTGATACAAGCATAAGAAGCCCCACTCCATGTACTGCTTGGCCCTGTGTCAGCAAATTTCAATCAAAAACTCCCAATCTCCAATTCCTATACATGTATGTCATGACTAAATGCTAGAACTTTTGACAAAAGCTCAATAGCCTAGGATTATGTGAAATCAGTTTCAAATTTTTGTAAATAGAAAAATACTCAATTTTAATAAAATGCCAGAAACTGAAATCACCTTATCTGGGTTTGATGGAACTCAGAGAAAGTTTTTATCGATAATTGCCTATTATGCTGGAATACACATGAAACTGAAAAACAGGTTCTGACAGGTATGAAACAGAAAAATAGTTTCCGACAACTTATTAATTTCTCTGGGTTTACATATATTGGGTAAAAGATATATTATTGTGGTCTTCCATGATGGGATGAAAATTATATTACAGCTCACATGAAAATGCTTCCACTGCAATTCATACAATTGACAGATGGTATGGTAGGAATACGTTTGAATATTTTAATGAATATCGTTACTGTCATTTCCAGGTATTCATGGTAGTTTCAACAATACTCAACAGAAATCCAGAATTGGAATTTCAGAAGGCTGTGGATATGGATAAGGTTTGTTGAAATATATTGTCATAAATTATATTGCAAACTTACTGTGGAACAATGTTCATCCATTCATGAGCAACATGATTGTGCTATATTTTGGTCACAGTTTTGTTCCACGTAAAGGATGAAAATTATCAAAGGTTTCATGTGAAATGACTATATACAAAAATGCCTCTCAATGGAAGAACTTACATTGATTAGGAAACAGATCGTAAGAATAACTAGAAGTAATTTCCCATTGAGGTTAATTAAAAGCACAAAAATATCTTACAAGAGGAACTGTTCTCTTGTCGATATGATCTAATTTCTTCCCTGAATAGTGCGGCTCTCCTAGTCTTAAGAAAACTTTTTGTCTTTAAAATGCTGTTAGTAACTACAGCGGAATGTCGCCAGCTAATAAACAAAGAAGTTGTTATCCATAATAATTAATTTGGTTGCCAGTTTTCAACTTCTAAAATACCCCTCAAAGAACTTAAACTTTGATGGAGTTAAGACTCATCCCTCAGCTTGCTCAAGCGGGATGTCCTGGGATCATTGAACTTGTTGCTTCCTCGCTTGGTGCTCAGTTTTAACAGGATAGATCAAGGAATGGCTCAGTGTCAGGATAATGTGACTAGGTGCAGTATCATGTCTTGTTTACGGCATGGTGAGGCAGTGCTATAACCAGTCAGTATTGGGGCCGCTCTTTTGCATATAGGCACACCATCGGGATAGGACTAACGAATTGTAAAAAAGCAGTGTTAAAGACCATTCACTCAATCCTTGTGTTATTGTGTTTCAGATGTGTATGACGATACTCCATGTTACATGATTTATGCCTCTTGCTTTCTCTCAATCAGATCATCAGTGAGGGGTTTGAAGAGTTTCAGAAGGACCGGAGTCGTCTGGAGGGGGAAGAGAAACAGGACGACATGAGGCGGTTCTACAACACCCCACCCAACATCACACATGGCACCACCTCCTACATCTCTAAGGCTGTAGTCAAGTGCCTGCTTGACGGAGAGGTGCGGCTAGCCACAGAGGACATGTGCACTCTCTCCTAGGTCTGCTGTTCAGAATCGATGACTGTAATATCAGTGAGATTGCACCATCAGGCTTATTCAAGGTTAACACATGCAATTAGCCCTGACAGAAGTCAAGCCAAGAACAAGCAGGGATCCCAATTAACTGGTTTGAGATAATGTTCAAAGTGGAGATTCTCTGAGTGAGGCCCGGGCTAAACGTTGAGGAACAACTAATACATAGATTGCTAGGCCTTGCTTTTTTGTGGTAATTTCCCAGGAATTCAAACAGATTCTCACAATCCAGCCCTGCTGGAATCCACAGGATGGCCGAAGGGTATTGTCGTCCTCATGTACGTCCGTCCGTCTGTTGGTCTGGTTGTCTGGTTGTCTGTCCATCACACCTTTCTCATTATTAAGATATCTTTAGAACGACTTACCCTAGGCACACCAAACTTGCAGTGCACATCCACATGCTCATGACCCAGAACCCTATTTAATCTGGACCTGATTGGTTGGAAACTTTGGCAGCCATCTATAATTTATGCGAAACCATCATAGCTTTCTCTTTACCAATTCTTTAGAACGACTTACCCTAGGCACACCAAACTTGCAGTGCACACCCATATGCTCATGACCCAGAACCCTATTGAATCTGGACCCGATTGGGTGGAAACTTTGGCGGCCATTTCTAATTTATGCAAAACCATTAATCTTGTGTATCTCGGGTATCATTTCGCTGTTCAGGGTGAAACTTGGTATAGATCATCGATGCATCAAGAAAATTCAAAGCAACGACCAAGTCAGTTTTCCTAATTCATAGGAAACTTTGGCGGCCATCTTTAATTTATGCAAAATCTTCAATGTTGTATATTTCTGATACCATTTAAGTGTTCTATACGAAGCTTGGTATACAGCGTCGATGTATCAAGAGACTTGCAATGAATAATCACATCAGTTCCTCTGAGTGGCGGGAAGGATGGGCAGCCATCTTTAATTTATGCAAAATCATTAATGATCTTTATCTCTGATACTGTTCAAGTGCTCGATGTAAAATTTGATATACTTCATCGATGGATCAAGAGACTTACAATAAATGACAGTTCTGGTTTCTCTGATTTCAGAGCGGAAACCTTGGTGGCCATCTTTAATTTATGCAAAATCTTTAATGATGTATATCTCTGATACCATTTCAGTGTTCTATACGATGCTTGGTATACAGCATTGATGTATCAAGAGACTTGCAATGAATAACCACATCAGTTCCTCCGAGTGGCGGGAAGAATGGGCGGCCATCTTTAATTTATGCAAAAATATTAATGATCTCTATCTCTGATATTGTTCAAGTGCTCGATGTAAAATTTGGTATACATCATCGATGCATCAAGAGACTTACGATGAACGATAGATCTGGTTTCTCTGATTGGGCGGAAATCTTGGTGGCCATATCTTTGATTTTTGCAAAATCTTTAATGATGTATATCTCTGATACCGTTTATGTATTCTGTACGAAACTTGGTATACAGCATTGATGTATCAAGAGACTTCCATGAATGACTAACCACATCAGTTCCACTGAGTGGCAGGAAGGATAAGCGGCCATCTTCGATTTATGCAAAATCATTAATGATCTCTATCTTTGATACTGTTCAAGTGCTAGATGTAAAATTTGGTATACATCATCGATGCATCAAGAGACTTATGTAATGGATACCGATTTCTCTGATTGGACGGAAACCTTAGGGGCTATTTCTAATTGCAAAATTTGTGATAATCTGTATATTTGTCACTTGACTGTTTGGTGTTCCTGACATCTTGGTTCAAATTGAATACATTATGAATGGCTGGAGCCCAGAGCCGAGGGGTTTTCAGATGCGCAGCTTCGTATTAAAGTTGAAGTGCTGACAGGAGCCCGGAATTGAGTTTCCATGGAGAAGCAAGCCCTGTGTGTGGACATAACTATGTGGTTCACTAGAATCATACATACATACATGACACCCATCTTGTACTTTATTTGCTAACACCATGTCCTGTTTTTGATGCCATTGCTTTAATAGGAGTGATTAGTGACATTTATTGAGATTTGTTGTTTATCCAATCTGAGAAAGTTAATACATGTGATGTTTATGGTATCAGGCAATGTTTAGGGCTCCTGACCAATCAGTTTATGATGGAGGGCATTAGACTCAATATGATCATGGCTAGAGCTGTTGTGTTCATGGATAATATCTTGCACATTGTTAGTGTGGCAGTTATGAGATAGGCTAGCCCCAATATAAGGCATCTCGATATATTGCTGATTCTGATATAAGGCGGGTGCTATTATGCATATTTATTTCATCCCTTTTATCAGACTCTACATCTGTGAGGGTGGTGCAGATATATGGTCCCCCAATAACAGCGTTTATAGAGAGGTTACACTAATGCTATTTTACAGGTTACAAAAGGGCTGGGATCCACTGATTACATGTTTATAGGATAGAACAGGAGCATTTTTCTCCATACAGACCTGTGATATTGTTCCCAGTATTGAGGGAAAAGGAGTTTAGTCAGAACAGACAGCATACCATTTAAAAAGATTGTCCTCCAGAGAGGTACAAATTTGATGGCTGCCATCTTACACAGGACAATTGGAAGGGCCGTAGGCCTATCTCAGAATTTTTGGAACTTTATTTGGTACATGCTACTACCTCAGCAAGGCCTATTATCTCCAATTTTCAAAATGATTATCTTTCATTCAACTGTTTGTATGGTGCCATATACAGACATCATACTTCAAAGCTAAGGGGTTAATGCACTGTTTAGGCCCTACATCATGTTGCAATTAGAATGGTGTTTACAGAGGATTTCATAATAGTTTACCAGTATATCTTTCAGTGACAAGAAATTACATGCCAAGATTGAATCAAAACATCACATGTAACTTTGCCCCTCCAATCTGAAGTTGCCAACTTCACAGAGTATGTTTATTTAATTGGTGTGTTTCTATGATTCTCATTGGCTGAGTGACTGTTTGAAAGCCCAACTCCCAATCAGAGATCAGCATGACATCAAAGTTAACTTGCAAGTTTGCATCTTTCGACACTGCTGCTCAACTTCACACTTGCCAGAGCAACACGTCGCTCTAAACACATCTCAGTGAAGTACACTACTGCATGAAAAGTTGATAAACATCTGATTCATTAAGTGATTTATAGATCCGGATTAAAATTTGAGTTCAGATGTCCCAATAAGTATCTCATTGAGCTGTCTATAAATCTCATTTTTCGACATATTTCGCCATAGATCTAATTGTTGTATGAACAACTTATAGTAAGATCTGAGTGATTGTTAATGTAATGATATATGTAGTGTTGGTGGAAATGCTCCACATATTGTTATGGATTGAAATGTAGAGGTGCACGTAGTTCTAAATGATTCACTATAATACGGCCACTGTTAATTAATTGTTTGTTTCTCGTAAGAATGCAATAATTACTAATTAACTTGGAAACCAATTGTATAGAAATATGAACAAAATGAGCACGTTTTACTCATGAAAATGTGAATCCCCCACAGATTTTAATTATTTGCCCTCAAAATATAGATGAGGGCTGGTTACAGGAAACGAAGCATTAATTATCAGCGTCCTAAATCCTCTGATAATTCAGTCACCCTGGAATATAATTCAATCACCCCCACTTTTGTGGACAAAATTCAGTTGTCCTAAAAAAATTGATCATTCTCTAACATGTTCAAATTGAAATAAAGGGCCATTCAAGTATTACGTACGCAGAAAAAAAAAGTTAATTTTTGTTAGCATACATAGGGCTTTTTACCAAAATGGTATAGAAGTACTTCATTCAGTGTGTAAATGTGCTGTAATACTTCATATGAATATGGTTCAACCTATCATGTATATAAACTGAAGGACATAGCAGCGCGCATATCAATGTTATTATCAATATTATGATCAATAACATGATAATATGAATGACTATGTCAGATGATGCTACAGTAAACAGCTGGTCAAATACTGCAGCTGTTTATGTATACACACACATGTGCAGCTATAATATACACTGTGGTTACTGCTATGATAATACACACGAATGATTATTTATCATGTATTCATTGTCTACAATATATTGTTATAGTTAACATATTTGGTCATGTTGAATTGAGTTGATGGTGACCGATGTCCCATGACGATATTCAATATCTGTACTTTATTCTAGTTTCTCTTTGAAACTTACACCAGTAGTTGATATTCTGGAAGGATTATATGTAATATACATGTATTTGTTTATCATATAATAAATCTATAATAGTTATGCTATCTGTTTAGGTTGCTCAGTCTGTGTTATGATGTGGTCTAGACAATACATGGATTTTACATGAACTACATGTATATATGAATGTATATCAATTTCAGTATTTTTGTAAATAACAAGCGGCGTCTGTGTTTTTACGTAATTAAATTGTCTGTGTTTTTACCTAATTAAAACATTGTTGTATTGTTGTTTGAATAAGAGTTGTTTTAATCAGTGGCAGCATGCTTGTAAAGCTTTGATAATTCCAGTCTGTACAGTGGACCGAGTCATTGTCCTAACTGCTCCATGTGGCTTCTGGGCATTGACATGGAGTGTTGCTGTGCACACCCTAGTTCTTGGCAAGAATTATTACTGGCCTCATCTCCCTAGACAGTTTGTCATAAGAGGCAACATTTGGGGCACCCATGGCATTTCGCAGTGTAAAAAGGATTATGACCCACCGGTGAAGTCCCAGGTGTGAAAAGAAATAGGACCCAAACATTGCGATATAACTGAAATATTGTTGAAAGTGATGTTAAATCATACTAACTCTCTCGCTAACTCAATATCAGAAACAATATAAAATGTTGAATTTCATTTAGTCTGCTGAACATAGTCATCAAAGCTTCCAGTTAAGATTTCTGAAAACCCCGACAGCTTCATGGATATTACTGATAATTTTGGAAAAATACTATTAATTTAACTAAAATTACATTTAAATGGACAAGTGTAATAAAGTTTAAGCACAGAATTATTTTCTCTTAGGTCTTACAGCACCCCCAGCCCTATCTTACTGCTATTAACTATTCCTGGTTGAGATTATGGATTTTCCATTGTTAACCCTTCCATCTCCACACCTGCATGTCGTATCATTCATTAAACTGGAGCAGTCAATTTTCTGATGACTGCATGGGTACAGATGAAGGAAACAAACTGAATATATAGAACATTCAAATTTGTATTTAAAACAGAACCATCTACAGGAAACTAAGCGAATGTGAACTGCGAATAAGTAATCATAGGCTCAAAATCGAAGAAGCAGATATCACATTATGTTCCAGTGAATGACAGACTATGCCGCTTATTACATTCAGCAGGAATTGATCTTTATGACCTACGATGATTACGAGTATAGCTAGCTTTGTATGGTTTATCCAGAACAGCCCCCTCTGGTTGATCTAGAACGGGTATCTCTGGTATGTGCTCTTATGCCAGTGGGTCGAAAACGACGCTAATCGACATCTGGTGGTAGACAAAATCCTATCATGTCCATATGGAGAAGATCAGTTTTAACTAATTTGTTCATGAAACAAACAGAGGCCTGTATTACAGTTTTCAATGCAATTTTATTTTCCATCAATATAAACTAGTTGTAAATAAAACAGCTGTATTTTTTATCCAATTAACACTATACATCCTTCATTATAGCTAGCATTCCTCATCTACACACCACTCTCATTTGTCTAGCATAATACGGGTACAGTTCATCAGAAATTCTCACTTTTAGTTTAATCCACAACACACACATAGTCACCAGGCACATGGACTTGTCAATTAAAATTCAAATTTAACGGCTAAAATTTCAACAGTTAAATATTCAGTCCAGTAAAACATTAAATGCTGCCAATACAGACGGAGGTGCAAGAGGTGATGAGTTTATCCACCTCATTAAGTCAGAATAAGTTAACAAGTTTCATTAAGTCAACAGTTCTCATATATATATATACAGGACTTGTATATACATTATATAATCCAAGTTATCAAATGGAACTGGCTTATTATTATATAGTCCAAGTCATGGAATGGAACTGGGTTGGCACCACATTTCTTACTCGCTATATATTGTACAACCATGGCAGCTGTACATGTTACACGAAGGTTGATATTCTACCAAACCACTCGTACTGCAATATCGAATAAGTAACGTAGATCTGCCATAATTTGTTCCCATGCATTGATATTGATTTCTTGGCAAGAACATGAACAATCAAGTTCAAGCTTTCTTGGATGGCATTTTGAATTAACATTCATGTATTATATGGGTAAAAAATGAACTAACTATATTCATGTAGATGGCACATATCTGGAGTTGACCAGAAAAATTCTAGTTCATTGAAATCGTTACACTTGATCACAAATATGATATTTCCTCTTCATGTACACTTGTAGCTTTTGAAAATGTACAAATTTAACCATGGGGCATACATGTATAATCCTGCCCATGAAAAGGTGGAATTATAAAAATGTTGAGCAAACTTTATAGGAACAGTCCCATGGCCAATCGTATGTCCGTGCCACCAGTGAAAAGCTTTTATTTCATTACTTCTATTGCTACATAACACATGGCGAAGCTTTCATACGGTCATGATGGTTAACAAACTCGACTCTTATACACCAAGAAGATAGAATATTGATAGTGTGACGAGTCGAAAACTATCGACCATGATGTTGAAGCACAAGATAGTATACATTTGTACAAGTGGGCCTATATGTACATTACATGGTAATGTAAAAAAGCAACTTAGTGGTCCGAAATTCCAGGTGCCTTCAACAGATAAAATAACCACGTAGTATAGTTCTTAAAAGTGAAAGTAGAATATACATTGTATATTCACTTCTCTGTTTAATATTATCACATGCCATAGCTCAGATTGTATCATCATCATGATCTTATATGCATGTTATGTACAATATTAACAGTCTACAAATTATTTAAATATATGCAGCTGCAGTTTTCATTTCAGCTGTTATATAAGACTTTGATTGCCAGGCTAAAGATAAAGCTGACATGCAATGAAAGTGGACTTGATATAACAATGGCATGAATATACATAGTTGGAAAGCTTATACATGTACTTAACCTGGTGCATAGCAGGGCATTGAATTATAGCAAACTTTTAAAATGTATAGCTTAATAATAAACCATAACCTATCTAACATTACCTAACTTAACAATATCTATTTAATGTACATGTACATACAAAATCCGTACTGATGAAATAAAAAGCCTGCAAACTTCCTTCTCTATTTACACATGAGAATGTCTGCTTTAACAATAATCTTTGCTGATTCCACATATCGAAATTCGAAAATCCGAAAAAATCACACCTTGAATAAAGCAGTGATTCACATTAAAATTGTTAAAATAGAGCAGCATGTTTTTCACCAAAACATTACACAAATGACAACAACCAAATTTTCTTTTTGAAGCAGATAACCATTATGAATCACAGTTTGATTGTTATTTATTTTGATTAAACTTTTTATTTTTTGTTATTTAGAGATCACAATTCGTCAGTGTGGGTGAACCTTCTCTTCAACCTGTCAAATGTGGACATATTCATTTTATTCTTCAATCATGTCCAAAATAGAATTGTTGAGATTCGTTAGCCTCGCAAGTTCATGTTGCTTTGATATAGTTAGCCGTATGTTTAAAATAGTTTAAAACTGTATAGCTACAAAGTATTGGAAATGTCCATGTAGCTGAAAATTAATCCATACTTTGATGGGTGTTGTACAAGGGCCTTTATAAACTAGGAAACATTAAAGGCAGATCATGTGTGCAAATCTATAAAAACGATGCAAGTTCATCCAAAACATCATCAGACAAAAGCTAATTTAACTGAACAATTTGGGATTATTTTCCAAACAAATTGTGCTAATGTGTGGGTTTTCAGAATCTAACTACATACATACAAGTACTGTAAATAAGTTAACTAAATGTATATATTACAATATTTCTTTCAAGTAAATAAGTGTATGGATGAAGTATATAATTATCCAACTCATAGTAGGAAACTAAACTGATCTTGCAAATGAAATGTAGAGATTTATTTGGTTGGATATAGGCTCTATCAATACATGTACATTTCATATTACTTAATGTACCAATAATAATGTTTCACAACCTTTATATACATAAGACTATCACATTTGTACTTTTAACTTGATTGCATTAACAGTTTTCAACTAGCTGGAAATTGACATTGTAGCTGTTAAGCATAGGGGTGCTTTGAATAAACATTTCCGAAGTCACCTCTTCCTTCTAAACTAAAGACTAAACAATATTTATACCTGGACACTATATATCATACATCATATCTGATGTTCTTTAAATAACAAAGGACAAAATAAAATGAAATGTTGGCTAAAAAAAAATCAGTGAAAGTTTTTAATCTGATTGTTTATTATTCCTTTTTATAATGTTTTTTGTTGTTTTTTTCATTTTCTCTTTCATATTTTTCCATTTTTTTTTGTTTCTTTGTTTATTTTTTTGTTGTTTTTTTGTTGTTTTTTTCTTTGTTGCTTGTTTCTTTGCTGCTTGTTTCCATTGTTTAATCAAATCCTAATACTCAATTATAGTGTTCATCATGATTTTTGCTATTTCATGACAAATGCTGACGCAGCTATATTTGATTGCTTTATTTCTGCACCATGTTTGGCAGCATAGTGGTGAGAGTAGCAAGACTGATTTCCTAAAATCTCTATCCAGTAATCTGCATACTATATAGGATAAAAACACCATAGAATATGTTATTTTTAGTATATTATCATTTTACATAGTAGTGCTTATCTAATCTGGCAATTAAATATCTACAATACAGGAATTTAAAATAATGTAACTGTTTGACTGGTCAAAATGTAACAGATGACAGACAAGGGGTTCTCATATTTTTTTAAATCAAATATTTAAAGACGGATGAAAGAGGCAGAAGAGAAAAGAGAATTTGTTATATAAATGCCTAAAAAACAGTCCAGTATCAACATGCCCGGTTGCTCATGCGGCCACTGGGGCGCATTTTGCGATCATTGCAGTTTCGATGTTTCCCGTGAGATTTGAAGTCACGAGTGCGGTTGTGGCGGTTGCAGGATTTTTTGGAGTGTTTTCCCACGTCGTTAAGCTGCTGCAGACGCTGGCTGACTTTGTCAGTGGTGGCTTGTACTTGTGCCATCAGTCCAGCGCGAGCAGCCACTGCTTTGGGACGCCTCGGAGCATGGCTTGGCCGCCCAACCTTCTTCAGTCGGCTTCTGGTGCCAGCGGCCGGGCCTTCAATGTTCTCCTTTTTGTCCGAATCCCAGTTCTTGTTCCTCGTCTTACCAGAATGTGATCTTGTATGATAGACAGACATACTGGGATGTTCTATTAACAAGTTTTCCAAGGGACTCACTTCCATATCTTCATGGCAAGCACCTGCAGTAAAACAAGGCGGAGGGGTGACAAACCAACCTTCGTGGTCACTTCCCCCTTCACTAGGGGCACTAGAGTTACTGGAATGAGGCTCGGGACTGATACACTTTGGGCTTGACTGTCCGTCACTTAGCAGGGGACACTGTACTAATTTATCGCCTGCGCTGTGGCGTTCCACTGACCAAAAGTCATTATTATCACGCTTGAAATGTTCACCAGTTAACTTTCTACACACATTATGACCCCCAGCTGAAACAAATGAGAGATTTCATTAAATTTCTGAACATCTCATAGTCTTGAGAATGGAGACTGGTTTCGCTAACCCTATACATTCGGTTCCCATGGTTGGTGAAACAAAATGGGGGGAAAGGCTAGGAGGAGAGAGAGTGTCCTTAGTCCATCTAAGCCAGCCAAGCCCTAAGTGTGTCAGAAACAAGCACATGTTAAATGACAAGCACATGCACAAATAAAGCTGAAATGCAAAATATCGATGTACATTGTAAAGCTAGGCCATCGTCACTTGATTGGTTATTTAGCATGACCAGCCCTCATCTATATTTTGAGGGCAAATAATTAAAAGAAATGAGGGATTTACAGTTGAGTAAAATTTACTCATTTTCTTCATATTTGTATACAATTTGTTTGCAATTTAATAATGGATAATAAATAATTACAGCATCTAGCACGTGTATTTAAGAAATCAAGGTCATGCTAAACAACCAATAAAGTGACAATGGCCGTATGGTACCTGTACGGGGAATCACAACAAGCGTTCTGAGAACCCCAACATCTCGCCTTGCGGGGTCATCCGCCAAAGGTGCAGCAGTATTGAAAGCATACATGTAGAGCAAACAATAAGGTCTGGAATAAGTGATGCGGTACAGACAATAATGTCTGGAATAGATTATCTGATACAGACAATAACATCAGTCCCATGTGGGATTACTGGCAAAAGTTAATCCCATGTAGGATGGATAGGTCAGTGCAGTCGGATTACTGGTACGGCATTCCAGTGTGAGATTACTGCTGAGTGGACCAGTCCCATGTTATTACTGATGGATAGTCCTCTGTGGGATTACTGCTGGATAGTCCAGTCCCAAGTGGGATTACTACCATCACCATCATGGTATGGATGG
>JAVTVY010029921.1:0-12260 GCA_036873755.1 Hanleya hanleyi
ATTTCCGCACCCTTTTCCCAGAATTCCCTGTCTGCGCATGCGCAGAATGTTGACAACGGCCGAGACACTCCTGCAATCGGATGCCCCCTCACATAGGCTTTACATTGATACCTCACTCAACTCCATCGGCTCATTAGTGGCTCACCTAGATCCCAAAACGTCTATTTTCATACCCTTTGTCTATTGCGCATGCGCAGAATGACGATATTCCGACCCCACATCCACCCAGTGGGATGCCCCTCACATAGGCTTCACATTGATACCTCACTCGACCCCATCGGTCCATTAGTGGCCCACCTAGACCCCAAAACGGCTATTTCCATACCCTTTGTCTACCGCGCATGCGCAGAATGACGATATTTCAACCCCACAGCCAGCCCGTCGAATGCGCCTTCACGAATGCTTCACATTGATACCTCATACGACTCCATCGACCCACTAGTGGCCCACCTCGACCCCAAAACGTCTATTTCCATAGACTTTGTCTATAGATTTAATATGCATTCCTAGTACCCGTCCTCTGCATTACAAGCGTCTAGTCCGTCATTCATAATCCAGCCGTCGTCCATTAGAGAATATCCGCGTCCATAATCCAAAGACCTATTCCATTTCCATATAACCGTATTAGCACCAAATTCAAAAAGACAAAAGTGTACATAAACATAGGCTTGTTTCCTGCAAGAGAACTGTCAGAACTGTACAACCCAGAACAAGTCTGGTCATGCCTTGATCTCGGGCAGCCAGGTGTTCGGCACGTGAGCTCACTCAAGCAGACGCCAGACCAGGTGTTCACGGTCGCCGCAACATTGTAGCGAACGTGCAACATTGTTGCAATTCGGGAAGCCAGGTGTTCGGCACGTGAACTCACTCACGCAGACACATATGCACCAGACCAGGTGTTCACGATGCCGCAACATTGTAGCGAACGTGCAACAATGTTGCAATTCGGGGAGCCATGTGTTCGGCACGTGACAACCCCCAGCCCAAGCAGACGTCAGCGAAATTCTGGCGGGAAAACCCCCACAGACAGGTCAGTACATGTCCTATCATGTTCAAAAATGCCCATCCCCATACCCCATACAGGCCTGTATATTGTATAATACAGACCCCTGTTGTAGGGGTAATCGAAAAGACACGGACCTGACCGAAGAGACACGGACCTCAGCGAAAAGACACGAAGGTGAACGACATTGTGGAAAACCCCCACAGACAGGTCAGTACATGTCCTATCATGTTCCCACGGACCTCACCGAAAAAATACGGACGTCACCGAAAAGACACGGAGGTGAACGACATTGTGGAAAAACTCCACAAACAGGTCAGTACATATCCTATCATGTTCACAGGTCACGCTCCATTCACCCAGACCGGAAGTGACGTCATACGGGGCTGGTGGCGCCCCCTGGCGGAAGCAGGGGAACCAAGAGTTACCTCCCTGGAAAACTTAACTTTAAATAGCCTTTGGTTACTACTCACATCTATACAAGACTTGTACATGGATTACCATTATTCAGCTTTTAATATCAGTACCGGTACCCATAATCCTAGATCATTATACAGTGCATCAAGAAACTTTCGATCCTTACATGGGCCGGTGCGACTTGAATCTTAGACTGGACAGGTCTCTATTTCATATGTGCTATTTTACAATAATACAAATACGTAACAGTTGATACATTTTCGCCAAAACTCTAACTCCATATTGTGAGGTCACGTTAGTAACTTCATTCCCATTGTGGACGTCGCAGTGATAACGTGATTTCGATTGTTGGCGCCACATGAACGCATTGCTTCCATTGTGTGTATACCAATTAACCAATCAATCCTTCGAATGGAGAAAGGGGTCAGGCTGCTGAGTTTTCATTGACGAAACATTGAACAGCATATTGTTCACATGTTCCTGCAAAGTTACCTCCCTGGTAATCTCGCATCCAGTCCCTGTTTTAATATGTTAGGTGGAGTCACTCCCCACCATTTCTCTCAAAAAGTACATTATTAAAGGGGCTGCATCAAGTCTCCGTTATAAAGGTTCTACCAAATACCCCCGCACACTTTGCATGAAAACATACAGAGAAGCTGTGTAAATAATCAGTTGATATTTATTCCTTCGAAAAATGAGATCAAATTGGATTTTTTTTAACACAATAAAACAGATGTGGTGAAAAACGTATTGAAGCCATAACCTCTGACCAGTGACGTCAGAGTCTGATTACGATCACGTCATATAATATGGACAAGTCGGTTGTGTCTGACGCCCTATTGTGACGTACGTTGCACAATTGCAGGGGTATTTGAATTTGAATTTATTTGCAATACACCTATTACAGGCCGAGCAAATACATGAGTAATAACATGGGTATGACGACTGTATCATGACCTAAAAAGGCATTACGTTTAAGCTTTGTGACGTTGTTGGCATTACAATGGAAATGTCGCCTAGAACATTCGCTACGATTACTTTCTACGAACGATCGTGATCAGACTCAGACGTCATGGTTGAGCGGGTCACGGCCTTCGCGTGGTAATGATGGGTTTCAAATATAACTTTGACCATTCTCAAACAGTAAACCCATATGAAATATAACCTCTTACAACATTTTAGCATAAAAAAACTATGGGATGTAGAGAACATTTGGTAGAACTTTTAATGATACAGCCTATGTGTTGGAGTAACAATTTGCTAATCGTGCAATTGTTGAGTGTTTTAGCACGGTTGTGTGAAATGTACATGTATCAAGTGCAAGTGTTCATTGTGAGATTCTATTTTTCAAGACGAGAGAGGAAGGGGTCGTCTGGCTCATACAGTCGAATAATCACACAAATAAATCACAAGATGGAATTTCTTTCTCAAGTTTAACTGCTGTTTTCATCGTGGAATTGACTAACAAAGCGACACAAATAGACCTAAATCCAAGTATGTTCAACAGAGCCTGGCTTAGCTGACATAATAACTCTCCATTTGAGAGACCACATAAACTCTTCCACTGATGACAACCGAGAAAGGAGCGTCGTGAGAACATCAGTGGACGAGTTGTTTTTTTCAACAAAGCGGACAAAGATTGTCAATGTTTAAAAATGTTTTCAAAATTTCATTATAATCTTTGTTGATAATCAATTTGAATAGTGCAATAGGGTAGAAATAAGGTTTTCATAGGCGTGCTTAATGGTTATTTTACGCACGGTTAGTGTGAGGAAGTTTGTATTGGGCCCTTGCCCCAAAATATAAACTTTCCCACACTATAACCGTTCGTAAAATAACCATTGAGCACGCCTATGAAAACATTTCTTAATTATTGAGTACAAATTAAGATGACATATAAATATATTTAATATTATCAATTATATTTAGGGTGTTCACATCGTCATGATTGGTACTGATGATCTGTTCTTTTTAATATCATGTACAGTAATCCTCCTATTTAGTTTTAATCTGAGACTCGACAGCACAGGCGCACTTCTCTGAAATGCTCTGTCTGGGAATAATCTCAGAACTGTTTCCTGACACATGACGTCCATCCCAGTCACCATCAGTAATGCTATTGGGAACCAAAGGAGTGTACCGGTACCGAGGTTCCCAGTTTAACTGGAGATAGTCCTCAATAGTCCATTCACTCTCTCAGACTATTATTGACTAGTATTTATATTTCCAGGTACTGGCTGTTCAACAATCATTCCGAACTTGGCGAAGATGTTAAAAGCATATGAGTGCAATATATCGCGGATGTTCATAACAAAATATCTATTGATACTTGGTTTGCCAAAGTCATTATTCAGACGCATGTTGTGTATACACCATTGCCTTAATTCTTGCTCACAGGTTAATTTATCAATTTCGTCGTGATAAACCTTAAATTCTTCCCTTTTCTCACTCAGCCAGATGTTTTTACTATTGTCTGTAACCATTTGGTGATGATCTTCTCCACTTCCGGTCTCCCCAGTTCCATTAGTACTTGGAGTTTTCTTTCACCAAGCTGAGTATTACACTCAATAGTATTTTCCCCAAGACTTTCCTTTGGATCTGTGACTAATGAATACAAAAACTCAGTTCGTTCTCTGTACGTCATAAACTTCAGGATCACATTCAGATCCATTGAAAGTAAGTTAGCTTTTAGTTGCCTTTCGAAATGAGGGTGTAAAATAGTTTGCCCGCCTTCATCTATATATATTCCGTTCTTCCTTATATAATCTGTGACCCAGTCTTGAAATTCATCAAAAGTAGATAATTTCTCGATTTCCTCTTGATAAGCTTCAAGTTGACCGTCTTCAAGTATGCAGTCATTTATCACGTCCTCTTCTGACATCATACGTCTTTGTGGACCATGTTTACGCACTATCATGAGCCGTTTCTCGGTTGTAGCTGTCTGGTCGGGGGTTTCACCGTTTATTCTACTGCATGATTGGTCGGTTTGTGTGGTTATTTCACCAATTCCCTGCTCTGATCGATCTTGTTCGATGATCGATCGTTTCTTTCTCCTCCGTTTACGTCTTCGCCTCTGTCGCGTATTTATTTCTCGACGGACTGTGTTCGTTTCCTCATCCTCCGTATTTGTGAATGAACCTTCCTCGTTGACCGACCGTCCCGATGAATCTACCACTCGAGTGAGACCAATGTTATCCTCAGATGACGGATTGTGATCATAGTACTGGTCACAGTATTTCACGTCTCTACAAGGTCTGAATCTCTCATCCTGTGCGGTATTACAAGGTCTGACTCTCTCATTCTGTGTGGTATTACAAGGTCTGACTCTCTCATTCTGTGTGGTATTACAAGGTCTGACTCTCTCATCTGTGTGGTATTACAAGGTCTGACTCTCTCCTCGGTATTCACGGTCTGACTCTCTCATCCTGTGCGGTATTACAAGGTCTATCCTGTGCATCCTGTGTGCGGTATTACAAGGTCTGACTCTCTCATTCTGTGCGGTAGGTCTGACTCTCTCATCCTGTGCGGTATTACAGTCTGGGTCTCTGACTCTCATCCTGTGCTATACAAGGTCTGACTCTCATTCTGTGCGGTATTACAAGGTCTGACTCTCTCATTCTGTGTGGTATCCTGACTCTCTTATCCTGTGCGGTATTACACGGTCTGACTCTCTCATCCTGTGCGGTATTACAAGGTCTGACTCTCGCATCCCGTGCGGTATTACAAGGTCTGACTCTCTCATCCTGTGCGGTATTACAAGGTCTGACTCTCTCATCCTGTGCGGTATTACAAGGTCTGACTCTCTCATTCTGTGTGGTATTACAAGGTCTGACTCTCTCATTCTGTGTGGTATTACAAGGTCTGACTCTCTCATTCTGTGTGGTATTACAAGGTCTGACTCTCTTATCCTGTGCGGTATTACACGGTCTGACTCTCTCATCCTGTGCGGTATTACAAGGTCTGACTCTCGCATCCTGTGCGGTATTACAAGGTCTGGCTCTCTCATCCTGTGCGGTATTACAAGGTCTGACTCTCTCATCCTGTGTGGTATTACACGGTCTGACTCTCTTATCCTGTGCGGTATTACACGGTCTGACTCTCTCACCCTGTGCGGTATTACACGGTCTGACTCTCTCATCCTGTGCGGTATTACAAGGTCTGACTCTCTCATCCTGTGCGGTATTACACGGTCTGACTCTCTCATCCTGTGCGGTATTACAAGGTCTGACTCTCTCATCCTGTGCGGTATTACAAGGTCTGACTCTCTCATCCTATTACAAGGTCTGACTGTGTGGTATTACAAGGTCTGACTCTCTTATCCTGTGCGGTATTACACGGTCTGACTCTCTCATCCTGTGCGGTATTACAAGGTCTGACTCTCGCATCCTGTGCGGTATTACAAGGTCTGACTCTCTCATCCTGTGTCGTATTACAAGGTCTGACTCTGTCATCCTGTGTCGTATTACAAGGTCTGACTCTGTCATCCTGTGCGGTATTTTTCTCAAGATGAATGTTCTCGGCCGTGTCGTGTACTGGTATTTCAAACGTCTCTAGTGACTGGTCGGTGGGTTTTGTTCCATTCCCTAAGACAGCCCCTGTATTCTGCTTTTGATTCTCTTCCTCTTCTGGTATGCAGTTTTCAATAACTCTAACTCCGTCGATTATTTCACCATCATTAGTACAATCGGTTATCCTTAGGGTCGTGACGCCAGAGCTGTTCTGATTGGTGAATTCGGCCCTTGTCTCCGGCCAATGGTATCCTTCGTCGTCCAACAGTTGTGTGTCAATGTTTGGATGATCTGTTCGCGGGCTCTCCGATACATGTTGGTCAGTCTGAACATGATCAGGATAAGGATATGTAACCCAGCTTTCTCCCGCGGTCCTACAGGCTGTACACTCTCCCGCTAGGTCTACATATTCCACACACTCACATTCCGCGATAGCCTGGCTGGAACTCTTTGAATGGAAAATGGCGTCTTCGCTGTTCCCGCTAAAGCTTTCTTTGATAGTAGGACTATTTTGCTCGGACACCTTCTCAGTTAAAGTCTCTTCAGAAGTACTGGGGGAGAGACTCACCACCACGTAGGCCTCGTTCTGAAGTTTGTAATAGGGTATTGATGTGACAATGCTGGCCTTCAGTAAACCTGGAGACCTTGGAGCTGGTGTACGTCTGGTGATTACAGTCGATTGTCTAACGATCCGATTGGTCAACCACAGTCCAATGGCAGCATGTATGACATATATGGCGGTACTGAAAGTGAAACAGCGACGCAAAGCTGTTTATTATTCACAGACTTGCTATTTAGCAAAAATCTTAATGTTCAATGGTTAGTGTCTACTGCACTGTTGTTGATAGATCAAGGATTGGGAGACGTTATTTTCTGAAACAATTTTTCATCAGTAAAGTGGAAGAATTTTATAAATTTAATCTTTGCACTGTGTAAATTCAGCAATATCAGATTTCGGCAGTCTTTAAATGTGTCGATTTAATTAAGATTATACCGGTATATAATTTGCACAAAACAATTGTGGAATATTGAAACCAAATGTCTCTGTAAGGTCAAGGAATCACACATCATTAGCAGATGTTAGGTGAGTATGTAGGTGTGTAGATATGCTCATTTGTACCTGATCGTTGTTAGACGTTGTAGCCAGACGGTGACACTTTGGTGGGTAGGAGCTCCCTCTTCTGGGTTCAGCTTCAGGACCGACAATAACCATTCATTTCTGCTGCAGGCGTCCTCCTGAAGTACTGACGGGGATAGGTCACATGACCTGCTCGTTATCTGCTCCTGAAGTACTGACGGGGATAGGTCACATGACCTGCTCGTTATCTGCAAACGTCCCGGAAACTGCAGAAGGAATTTGAATATACTCTTAGTGCGTTCATATGAAACAAGGTTTTGATGCTTCTGCTACACAGGTGGAACCAAAAAAATATCAATTATGTAATAAAACGTTCAAATCCGACATTCAATACGGCAGACATCCTATACCAACCGTCGTCTATGCTCACGCCCAAAATTGAAATATCTTGTATTGAGAGTAAAACAGTGGTTGACATCTTTGTGACCATGGAGCCTGTTGTCATATAAACCAATGTTTTGTTGCGTGGATAAGAAACGATGAGAGAAGAAGGAAGATTAGACATCACTCACATCATTGTTGTCCGGTCTGCAAGGACGTTTTCGGCTTTCGTCAATACTACAAACAGAAAACAGTATGGCTATTTGAAATCACTGAAACGAACTATTCTATACCATGTCTGTGTCTAAGGACAACATTTCAGCTAATGTAACATCAAAAGGTTCTTTCTGGACCTATCACCTCCTTATTTTCATCATGTCCCTTTTACGGCTCCGAAGGAAAGAACTACTAAGTCCAGGTTATTTCGTATACAGCAAAGAACGTTAGGATAATCCCCAGCATACCGAGGAAACTTACATAATACAATCTCGAGTATTATCTGTGCTTTAGTCTGGTGTTATTGCTGCTTTAGTCTGGTATTACTGGTGCTGTTGTCTGGTATTATTAGTGCTGCAGTCTGGTAGTATTGGTGCTTTAGTCTGGTATTACTGGTGCTGTAGTCTGGTATTATTGGTGCTTCCGTCTGGTATTATTGGTGCTGTGGTCTGGTACTATTGTTCCTGCAGTCTGGTATTATTGGTGCTTTAGTCTGGTATTACTGGTGTTGTTGTCTGGTATTATTGATGCTGCAGTCTGGTATTATTGGTGCTGTAGTCTGGTATTATTGGTGCTTTTGTCTGGTATTACTGGTGCTGTTGTCTGGTATTATTAGTGCTGCAGTCTGGTAGTATTGGTGCTTTAGTCTGGTATTACTGGTGCTGTAGTCTGGTATTATTGGTGCTTCCGTCTGGTATTATTGGTGCTGTGGTCTGGTACTATTGTTCCTGCAGTCTGGTATTATTGGTGCTTTAGTCTGGTATTACTGGTGTTGTTGTCTGGTATTATTGATGCTGCAGTCTGGTATTATTGGTGCTGTAGTCTGGTATTATTGGTGCTTTAGTCTGGTATTACTGGTGCTGTTGTCTGGTATTATTAGTGCTGCAGTCTGGTAGTATTGGTGCTTTAGTCTGGTATTACTGGTGCTGTAGTCTGGTATTATTGGTGCTTCCGTCTGGTATTATTGGTGCTGTGGTCTGGTACTATTGTTCCTGCAGTCTGGTATTATTGGTGCTTTAGTCTGGTATTACTGGTGTTGTTGTCTGGTATTATTGATGCTGCAGTCTGGTATTATTGGTGCTG
This sequence comes from Hanleya hanleyi, assembly GCA_036873755.1. Lineage (NCBI taxonomy): Eukaryota > Metazoa > Mollusca > Polyplacophora > Lepidopleurida > Hanleyidae > Hanleya > Hanleya hanleyi. Next base: position 8,687 of record JAVTVY010029921.1, read on the forward strand.
TAGTCTGGTATTATTGGTGCTTTAGTCTGGTATTATTGATGCTTTAGTCTGGTATTACTGGTGCTGTAGTCTGGTATTATTGATGCTGCAGTCTGGTATTATTGGTGCTGTGTTCTGGTATTATTGTTGCTGTAGTCTGGTATTATAGGTGCTGTATTATGGTATAATTGGTGCTGTAGTCTGGTATTATTGGTGCTGTGTTCTGGTATTATTGTTGCTGTAGTCTGGTATTATTGGTGCTGTATTATGGTATAATTGGTGCTGTAGTCTGGTATTATTGGTGCTTCAGTCTGATGTTATTGCTGCTGTAGTCTGGTATTATTATTATTACTATAAATATTTTCTATAATCAAATAATCAAACGTTATGCTTCTTTTAATATACTGTATGACCAGCCAGGGATGACTGTGTTGTTGTCAATAAAATGGATCTTATCTTATCTTACTGTAGTATAGGACAGGTATAATTGTACTTACCCTGCACCACTGAGCTCTGGTTCACCAATCTTACATATGTTCGTCACAGAGATGCTGATGAACAGAAGAGTTCTAGTGAAGAGCATCATCAAGGCCGGGGGAAGGGGCAGGACAACATCCTTCAGATGTTGTTGTTGTTTTTCGACGGCGACTCTTGACGTAACCCGTACTTCAAACTCCCAGGACTGACGCCACAAGGCGAGAAACTGACGTCACGCCAATATTGTGTCGTACTCGAACGACGTCACAGAGCAACTCAACTTCATCACAGGGATCAGACGCAAGTCGTTCAGCTGACATGCGCTATTCGGAGTTTGAGAGCAACTATTACAATACAATACAATACAATATGTTTATTGCCAGAGCACGACTCGTAAAATGGTACAATTATGGCAAACAGTATAATTATTATGATACTATAGCAACGTAGTAATTAATAGTTAGTATGGATTTAACCAACATTGTGGAACAGTAGTAATTCTAGAAAAATCCCTGGACAGAACACGGAGTTGCCGGCGTGTTCATGTAGAAATTCTAGAAGGCTATTTGATACTTTTCCTTGCAGGCCTACCACTTATTCACTCTTTTAAGGGGTGAAACTACAATCAGATAATACAGTTATCAGTAAGTTAAGAAGTGTCCACCCAGTTTTTTTATGAAGGGCTAGACTGGTACATTTGGTGTACCAGTCTTGTCTTGAAGCATTGTTTTCGTGGGGATTTAATATAGATTCAATTTTTGTAATTTCCAGATGGAGTGGGAGTCGGTTACCGTGGATAGTTTGATTTATATAATCTCTGTGTTTGTTATGTCGAGGACAGTATAGTAAGCAGTATTACATCTCATACTTGTTTTAAGTCCAGAACTGAAAGTTGATCTTCCAGATCGAGCTTACCTTGGATTGAGTACAAAAAAGTCTTGCATAGGAGTAATTTGAGGCAATCATTCAACAACTACGGTATCGATTCCGGTACAATCATCAAATATCTGACAGAAATCGACACACCAAACAAATAGGTTATAGTCACAATCTGAAACTTCACAATAAAAGACATCCAGGAATTAAACCATACTGCGGACATTTTGGCGGACATGATGCTAGTTTTCTTGCTGTCAGCATTGAAAACTGTTTACTGCTTCCCTCTTGCAGGAAACTAGGGAGCCAGATTCAAACAGGGCCCCATCTCCCCCCCACACGCGTTCCTTTGCACCTCCGAAATTCCTCTTTCTTTACTACTCCCGGGTGCGCAGACGCATATCACTCCCAGTCTGACTGAAGCGATGATGTCATCGGGGACCACCAAGTCTCAACATTTTTTATTCCGTGATATGAATGGCTTGATACATACACCTTGTCGACGCGTTACTATTATATAATAGCACGGTACACTCTCTCGCAAAGGTTAAAAACTTGTAAACTAGGGTTTTAAGGCGTTATGATAGGGCGTTAAGGCGTTAAGATAGGGCATTAAGGATAGCTATCCCGTTAGAGACAGTTTTTGCACCCCCATGACAATCTGTCTTCTCTATCAATAAATATACAAGATAACAATAATAAACTATATATTTTATGGAAGCATACACCGTAGGGATTCCAACTATATGATTTGTATAACCGACGCTGCTACAGGTGTAGAAAATATTTCAATTTTAACGAGTGATCCTGAAGGATCTTGGCGCCCACCATTGCCCGATAATTGTAAGCTAATGACAAGAGGATCTTTTTGTCCATTGTTACTAGGAACAAGCAATTGATTTGTAATTTTGTTTACAGAATTTCGAATCTGAGCGAAAAAGATCGAAAAAGGGACACTGGAAAACACTAAGATATCATCTTTGTAAGTTTCAGGAGTTTCAAGATTTCTAGAAACTGTACTTATTTCGGTTGTTATAGTACAAGAGAAATGAGCAAAGTTAGTCTGAAAGTAAATGTACATGTACAGAGGATCCTTCGTCTTCGTTTTGTAGTATTTTATTTTATTTTTTTATTTTTGCACGTGTCATCATTGGGTACTGGAAGCGAATCTCTTTGACACATTGGCATGAGCTATGAAACATACTTAAGATTTTATAATTAGGAACGAAAGGTAGATACCATGCTCGAAAATAGTAAGATGGTACAATACTTAATACTGAAGGGATCCGGTCCGCGCAGTAAATTTGAAACTTCCAAAGTATCTGAATCCTGATTATCTCCTTTGGATCGAAACATGCAGTAATCTACAGTTGTCGAGTTGTGACGTTGTGTCCCTTCATTTAGCCGACCCACCGGCAGACGAAACGGTGGGGCAATTCACTTGCAAACTGCATGGACTAAAGAAAACTTGAAGAAATACATTTTAATTCCGAATTATTTGAACTATGGAAGGTGAAGGTACGGATATTCTCTATAGTCAATATATAGAATATGCCCCACCGTTTCATCCGCCGACTCTTGTGATGCAACGTCACAACTCGGGAATACCGTATTAATTTGAAGTGTAACTTGGATTTTCGAATCGGACCAAAAAAGGTATCTTGAACAACTAGGCCCCATGTGGGACCTGTGTACCAAATTTCAGAATGATCCATGTTGTACTTCTTGAGAAATCACGATAACAAGGTTTCGTGGGGAAATCCAGGATTGGCGCCTGATGGCCATATCGGATTTTTGCGAATCGGATCGAAAAAGGTATTTTGCACCACTGGACCCCAAGGGGAACCTATAAACCAAATTTGAGAAAGATCCCAGCAGTACTTCCTGAGGAATCACGATAAAGTTGCATGGGCAAATCCAAGATGGCCGCCTGGTGGCCATATTGGATTTTCGAATCGGACCAGAAAAGGTATCTTGCACACCTAGACGACAAGTGGAACCTGTGTACCAAATTTGACAAAGATCCATGCAGTACTTCCTGAGAAATCGCAATAACAGTGTTTCATGGGGAAATCCAAGGTGGCCGCCTGATGGACATATTGGATTTTGGAATCGAACCACAAAAGGTATCTTGCACAACTGGACCACAAGTGGAACCTGTGTACCAAATTTGAGAAAGATCCATGCAGTACTTCCTGAGAAATCACGATAAAGTTTCATGGGGAAATCCAAGATGGCTGCG
>JAVTVY010029922.1:0-12731 GCA_036873755.1 Hanleya hanleyi
ACTACACCCATCGTTTGCACCATCGTTTTTTTGTGTAGCGAACGATCAAAAAAACCATCACCGAAGATTGCCGAATGTGCCGCTGTCGTTCGGGAGAAAACGTCGTTTGGAAGAAAACGATTGTCGGCTGACAAAAGACGATCCCACGTGTTCAGCTGCGCATAAATACACACTGGGTGAACAGGCCATGCCTTCGCTCTCAACTGCGGACGTGTGGAACGAAATATAGCGCTCTCAACGAATGTGAAAATGGGTTGATTACAGGGGAAATAAATTACACTTTAACTGCCTTCCGCGTTTGTTTTAAAGGTTGTGATTACGGGAAGTCGCTTTCTGTGTGTAAATTGATCTATAAAAATGACAATCATCTAGCTATGATAATGGAAGTATTACATACGTAACTAAAACTGAATGTTTTAACACCCTCTCCATGTATGCAAATACAATAGAAATCTAAATAAATATTTTTCATCGCGAGTATTATAGGACCATGAAAATATATCATTCTTGTATCTTCAGCCGTTTTCTTATAATGTTTACCGGAAAGCCTGTAACACGATTTGCCGGGAATTTTCCTGAAATTCGCCCACTTCAGAGCGCGTTTTCAATACCTCTCTGGCAAATCGTGTTACACTTTTCTCGGTAAATATCACATGAAAAGGGCTGAAGAGACAGAAATTATATTTATATTTTGATAATCCTATGATACTCGAGATGAAAAAAATTGTATTTAGATTTTTTTATTTTATGAATGCGTTTCAAGGATAGTGTCGGTATATCGCCAAAAATTACCGGCAAATCGACTATCTTTGATGTGAAATAGAACAAAGAATGGAAAGGTTTCGTCTGTTATACGGCCTGTATACTTTGAAATTTCCCGTAATTGCAGTCCACAGGGAAAATTATGTGTCATAAACACACGCGTTTAGCTTTAATATTTTAGAAACATCGCCATTTATTCTACATATCTGTCCGATAAAACAGCCTGGAAACGGGCAGGGAGTACACGAGTATATGCACGTGGCCTATACCCTTCAGGCTGCCGTTTATCCCCAGCAGAGAAAAGTCGATTTCGGACTGCTCCCGCCTGGCGGGAAAATATTGAGCGGTATAGAACACGTGTCTGTCGAAACGTTCATGGTGAAATACCAGATTAGAGAGGAAAACGCTATATTCACGATCCTTTAATTCACAAGTCGAATACATTAAAATTATCCAGGAAGTTTCTCTGTACTTTGGTGGATGCCTTGAAAGAATAATTTTCACGAGAGAAAATTGAGTGGTCCTGATAAGCAATTTTGGACATCGCTACTTGAGAAAAAGTCGAGGTCTGGATTTCCAATGAGTCTTCATTCAAGCACTTTTAATGTTTTCGATTGAACTAATTTTCTCGGCAATGCGCTGAGACCGATGTATTTTTTTGACCACCTATCGTTTATATGAGACTTTACCGTAACAGATCCAAATATTTGATTATCGGTGTTCTTTTATTATGTCACTTTTTAATTCTGGTCAACTTAACACACTTTTGTTATTCTACATTGCAGGTTTGTTTGCTGCATGGTCATACTGAAACTCAATCTAATTAAAATTAAATCCTATCTGCTTCCCATTTGGATATGTCGCTTGTAGGATCTAACATGCTTGCAGTAACTCGCCAACCACCTCGCTGGGGGTCTGATAACACCCCAGCCACCAGTCAGATTTTTGGACCGGATTCGGGGCCTTCGCGCACATCGCCGGAAGTGACATCATATATAGTAAAATAGATGTTTAACGAAAATTTTGATTACTTTTCAAGTCTGCATAATACCTCCGTTGACCTAGCGTTAAAAAGAATTATCTGGAGATAATTTTCCCTGTTTATCTGGACAGCGCATATGAAAAGTAGTTCGCTCATGTGCAACACTAAAGGAGTTGTTTGGTCGGATTCAAACTGAATCGTGCGTTGGTTGGTTTCCCCTATACGTCATAGCAACGTAGTAAAGGTCAACTTCCGCTATTGGAGGCAGGGATGTTATTGGAGCCTGCGAAATGGAGCATGCGCTGTGGGGAGGTTGGTAACTCGCGTGTTAACCAATCCGGAGAACGCTTCATAGTGCGTTGAAGAGAATATTGATGACAAAGAATTCTTGGTTGGCTCAGACGAATTGGCCGGCTCGCTGGCGGGGTGTCTTTTCATGTTGCCGCGGTCCCGACATTGTGGCGCCATAATACGGGGTAGATATATGGACTGATCTTTGGTGAAAACATTGGGGCAAATGGACACAGTGAACCTATCTTCCCTTCCCGATTGCAAATAGATGCGACCGTGGTGTCATAATGCTATTAAATATCCATGGTATGGGCGCTCAAAACACCAAATTCAATTGAAATGTGTAAGATCCTATATAGCGACATGTACGATTGGGGAGCATTGCTAGGATATTAATTTATTAAGATTGACTGAAACTAGAGGAATGACCACCTTTTCTCCAGATAAAATTCTTCGTAAATGCACATATTACACTGTACTTCATGATGTGTATATTTTGTTGTAAGATTCTTACCAATAAACATATGATTGTGCAATAAAGTCCCATATCTATATCCACCAGGACAAAACGTGGAAGAAACTGATTTCCGGTGAGCATACAGGTAAGAATCCTGCTTGATTAGCACACAATATTGGCAAGCTGTCAGTTTATTGTCTAGCCATAATAATAGTAAAGTGATCAGCGTTTTCCTCTGTTCTATTGGTCTGTACACAGCTTGACATTCAAGCCAAGAAGTAGGCAAGAGTCACTTCCGGAGGCGGCATCCACGGGACATCCGAGCATTTGCTTTATTAATACCATAATTCAAATGGACGTTCACGGTAAGTATTGCTGAAGGAATTATCTATTTCAAAGACATTATTAAATAAAAGGCGACAGGTGTCTTTGACTTTATACTTTTTGTTTATTTACAGTTGCACATTTCCGGGACAGTTTTCAATTGATCACTCCGGACACCAAATAAGCCATGTAGTTTTGTTCTATGAAAATATATTTGCAATTTCTGGAAGGTTAGACATTTATGATCACATCTTTAGTAATATACACATCGTCTTTCACATCCAGCTTATTTGTTTCTCACCACGACCGATACTTCATTCATAAGGCACAATATACAGGAAATCAAGGAAAGCTGAATGGCTGAGTTTGCCAGATTTTAAAGATGGATAAAAGAGCTGAAGTGAACAAGACGGTAATTTGATAGCAACTGAAATGGAAGTCGGAATAGTGGGTTGGGATTAAAAGTAACGAAAAATATTAAACTAATAGGTTTTCTGTCAACTTATTCTCCAAATTATACTGTCTAAAATGTGAATTAATTCTACTGAGCCCCTGAGATAATATCAGATAAAACACGGTTGTACATTTGGCTCTCTCGTCACAATCATCTATCGATCGGTCTTCGTCTGAAACATTTCAGAAACATTTATATCTGAAACAGATCGAACCAATTTTCTGACTTATTAAAAACGTCGATCGTGAATTGATGCGTATCATGTTAATAGTCCTATATATACTTGAGTAAAACTGGATAAACAGGTGAGTGTATGACCTATAAATGACAGAATAGCTGCAGTCGAGCCATATTACAAGCTAGAATAATGATCGGAGAGAGGTAAAAGGGAATTCTTTTTCAGATTTTATACATTTTTTTTTTATTTTCATGCGAGTCATGATCTCACTGTTACGAAGGCATAATATATTGAGGTTTTGTTAACTGAATATATTATGAAGCAGGGACCGTGTGCAAGCGCTGGCCCACATGCTCTGTAATGATCACGTGATGTTATTGCTCCGTATGGCGGGAAATGTACAACCACCACGAAACTTTCATTCTACAGACCCTACCCAATTCTATGAAAGTATTTTCATACATTTGTTAATCAAGGATCGAAGGATACAGTGAATTGTTAGAAAAGGCAAGCAGTTCATGTCTTTCGTTTAGCTGCTATCATGGTGGGATGAGCTCGTTCCAGCTGGGAAGATTATCGTCTCAGACGAATTGGCCCTGATATGGGTCTCAGACGAGTTGGCCCTGATACGGGACTTCAAATAGTGTCGGGCTCTTGATTAATTTGCTGTTCTTTTTATTGACAAAAACAGTTTGAAAAGCCCTTCCACAATATTTTCATACGAAGAGCAGTCAAGAAATTAATAGGTTTGATTCTCAATCTGAAAATGACTTAATCTGTGTTTCTTCATTAAATCTTTCATATATTTTCCCGTAGACATCTTTGGCGTCATTGTAAGAGTTGGGCCGTCTTCTCGGTCGTGACAAAAATTCAGCATGGTTTCAAGCATATCCTGAAGAGAAAATATCAGAATGTCTAAGTGTCAGAATATGCCCTTGTCCCGTATGTAAATACAAAGAAAAATCCGAATTTGTGATTTTAAATTGGCGGGGCGTCCGATGAAACTAACCTCTTCATTGTCAGCCGATCATTGCGGCCAATTACTTGAATCTAATTTAATGGTTAAAGAGCAGGAAGAATGCATTTGCTCTTCAAAGAGAGAAAATAATGATGGGAACTGCAAGAGGCAATGGATTATTCAATGAAAACCATCAAAGACGAAGAAGTCCGCCATTTAGCCTCTCGCGTCAAAAGTTACCATAAAAAAAAGATAATTCGAACACGTCCGTTTTTTCTATAATTGGTTTGAATTGTGTACTTAAATAATCGCTGTAGGTCCTTGAAAAGTCATTAAATTTAATGCAAGAAAAGGCTTGCGAACCCTGTAATCGTCTTGTGAATTTCTGCGTTTACGCAGCGTCCTGAAAGAGAAAAAATATATGCATTTCACTCGACATTTATCTGTAATCAAACGTGATAATAATTGTTTAAGTAAAACTACGATCATCTCCATGGTAAGCTAGGACTGACTTTTTTAAAAGTCGCATTCCAAAATTGCGCAAGCCCGTATTCTGCAAAATACGTAAGATTCGAATCGTACGTTCATAAAACGATATCATGGTTTCATAATATTTTGTTCATTTACGAATTACACCGTAACTGATTTAATATATTGTCAAGCAGCACACGTGTTGCAATTCTGGAAAAGAAAACAATAACAATTTGTGTTCCATTCTCATAATCCGTTTTCACCGCAATCGACACCGCCGATGTTGTTGTTTTTGCGTCTGTAAAACGGGACTACTTTCGAGCTGATCGTTTGCCAGGAGATTCCCGATCGTTTGCTAGAAAACATCTGCATCTTTGCTCGAGCATTCGGAACTCCCGAGCGGAAATCTACGAAGGGGACCGATTCTACGCTCGGGGGACGACAACATGAATTTCCTATGAATCTCCAGATGTGACGCGCCGGAACGGTTTAATACGCATGGCTCCGAAGCCCAATCACTCTCGCGGAAGCCTTAATCCCCGACCAGCAAATATTTCCCTGTGAGTCTCTGATTTACGTCAGATATTCTAAAAACTGTTTATTCTTTTCATTCAAAGCACGTTTCAATAGAAAACCATCAGTTTAAATGGTACACACGCCACGTATTTGCAAGATATAATTCCCGTGACACATGGTCTAGTCATACGTCACATGACCACGCTCTAGTCCAATATGGCGTCAATGGCCTTCGAGGGACATCTCAAACCGGAGATCCCCGAGAAGTTGCGAATGTTGTTCGAGGTGTGAAAAGACGACCGACACCCTTATCGTAGGTTTCCGGAGATTTCCGGCGATCGTCTTTGTTTGGTAGACGTTTTTTAAAAAACGATCAACTCATACACCCATCGTTTGCATCGACGTTTTTTTTCATCGTTTAAAACGTCTAGCAAACGAACGTTGGATGGATACGATCCCTAATTAGCAACATATTTGCGAAAGTGATATGAAAAGTGTCCCTTATAACCCCAGTTTACGGTACTGCTCGTTCAACAATATTTAGCAGGGCCTAGAAAACAAAGACGGAAATACTTGTTACTGTTTTACAAAAGTAGAATTTATTGTATGAATATTCGGAATGTTGCTCAACTTGAAAGTGTTAAGAAGCCAAGAAATATACATTCATATTCAAATATTGATTCATACAAGAATATATAAATGATTTCAAGGTTTTTCTTCATATTTGGGGCATGCATTGTGTTTGGGATGAAGTTGATGGGCACATCCAGCATGTTCAATCTGTATTGGGACAATACTTGAAGTATCGGTTCAGTTGAAAAACTTTTAACATCATTTGATCAGTTTAGAATTGTTACATAAGCTTTCAAGAGTTTATACAGTAAGTTCATATGCAGTTTCAGCGTGTAAATGTGTAAGAAATCAACTTCAAGATTTATAACAAATATTAATATGTACCAAAGCATTGAAGGTATTTTTGGGCCCAAATATAACATGGTGTACATATCTAAAAATATTGATATATTGTTAAACTGGAGGTCTCTCACTTTAGCAAAATGTTGCACTTTAATAGAAGATAGTACTGGTAAAAAGTATATATTAGGGTATCTAATAACTCTATCCCAAAACCCACTTTAAGAGCTGAATCCAGAAATATACTCTGCCCATATAGATGTTGGCAAAAGAAATTGTCCTCAATGTGACGTGTCCAAGATTTGTATTCTGTTAGGTGGAATGGTTGTCTAAAAGAGATTGAATTGAATTTAAATGTGTTCGAGAGCTGAACATATATATTTAGGTTTGTCAACTTTCCAGTAAATTGACCCCAAGATAACAAGCTGTATGCTCGGACTGTCACCATATTTGGTTAACATAAAGTTTATACCAAAGTGGCCCAGGTCACATAATGGGGATCGCCAGCCACAATAGGCAGTGCTTGTGCTCCAACAGGTTACGAAGACGTAGCGTCATAAAACAAACAATTATAATGTTGTTACATTATGATGTTGCCTTTGTGACGTCCACAAAAAACGACATGGGCATGCGCCACTTAAGCCTTCCTCTTGGTACACATAGCCATCTGGCGTCAGTTCGCGCTGGCGAACCCCCTTATTGAAACGAACATTTAGGAGTATTTTATACCATGGATTTTTTCCGTTTATTTGATTTGGCTTTCAAATAACATTTCATTCAAAGTATGGAATGACTTTAATTTTGCATCTATTTAATGTGTTTAACATACCCTATAATGGAATCAATCCATGTAACACATTAAAAATTTGGATTATCAGCAATGATAGTATATTAATATATAGTATAAATATACAGATAAGAAGGCTCAATGTCTAGTATAAATGTATAGGCCCTACAGCTACAGGTCACAGTGCTATATTTAACGCATGCAATTTTGGAAACTTGCCATTACACGGACAGCTTTCATGGATATGAACAATTTTATACACAATTGAAAGGGAAGTTAAGACTTGCAGTGTTCACAATTTCAGCCATCAGAACCATTTTTTCTGGTGAAAAATAAAATTTGAGAAAAAATAAATTTCTTCTTTACCTCAACTTTTGGCAGGAAATAAACTTTTTACTGAATGCACATTTACCCCAAATGTGAATATAATACCTTACATTTATCGAGGAGACAATCTTTTTCAATGCTGTGTATTCCTGATGGCAATCTGAGTATCAGATGCCAAGTTTCAGCCCACTAGGTCCATCATCTTTCGAGAGAATGACATCTAAAACCCATCCAAAATAACACTGTGACCCGTAATGTTAATTCTAACTACAATATCTGATACAACAAATGTTAGTACAGTCTAACCTAACTATAAAGTGTCCATATACAGCATTGATCTTGATATGAGACAGATTCTATGGCATCCACCAAACTAATAAATGCATGTATGCCCCTATTTCTTCTAATTATTCAAACGGCAAAACTTAACTTCAGGCATCTGCGGACAGAAATTCTGTTAACATTCTAAAAATTTTACTAGTTATCTTTTCAGTTTTTGGAATGAATAACATGTATGCACAGTTGACCTGAAGATGTTTTTTTCGCTTCTAAGTCTAAAAATGCTGTTTGAAGAATTAGAAGAAATAGGGTATAATTTCAACCGTCTCATGAGGCTCAAAATCTTTTAAGGCAGTTTAAATTTGGTCCCCCCAATAACATTGTTATAGAGAGGATCACTGATCAACAAGCAAAATAATACAACCAGTAACAACTGTGTAAGGCAGTTAACCATCATGGCACCATGAAATGAATTGCAGAGGAGCAGATTGACTCACAAAACATCACATGATATCAGTTCTAAATTTCAACAGATCTAAGTTGAGGGTGCCCAATATTGAACTGAACTTTTAAAGAGTCTAAAACTACAATTTCAAGTTAGTGTTTCAAGAGTAGAACAGTACTTTCTACAGTACAGGCATGAATCAGTCTTGTATCAGTAAATGCAGCTGATTTTTAAAGCAGTACGTACACTGAGTGAAGAAGTTCTAGGCTTTGGTTCCATGGTCCTAATGATATAGAAGCTATATACATCCACATGTACATACTAACTAGGAAGCAAAAACCCCAACCAAGAATACTACATTAATATACAAATGTATACAACTAACTACATGTAGACCAAATGTGAAATTATGCACCATAGTCATACTGAGCACCCTCTCATGTGAAGTGGAACAACCTAAAACAATAAGAGCTCATTTGTCCGGCAAGGATTAGTCCATTGAGTAGGGAGTTGAAGGTGACTGTGATAATCATAAGTCCATATTTTCAAACTTGCTTGATATACGATTTGGCACAGGGAAATATTTACAGTATGTTACTGTAGCTATAGTACTGTGATTACGAGAGAGATAAATCATGATAAAAGACTCACAGGACCATTAAAATGTTTTAGATTCAACATGTTCTAGCAGACATGGCTGAGGGACTCGATCAATCGACATATCAACATTTCAGTTATCATGAAAGTGCATCTTCCAAAAATATATAAACATAACAATGATCAAGATGATATACTGGGGAATTATTATACAGTCCAATAAATACTCGTGATTAAAACCAGCAGTTAAACTTATAAAGTGATTAAAATAAAATGAGCTTGAGATTAAAAACAACAATTCTAATCACATTTGATTGAAATGTCCAGTCATGATAGCAGTAAAGTCTTTGGCAATGGATAAGCAGACATATATAGCATACAAATGAAAATTGTTCGTAAAGAACACTCAAACATAACAGCAAATATACCAGAATGACAGTAGAGCATGATGACATGGATGAGGATATTGTATACTGAGATTCAGTAACAACAGTTTGTAATCAGTGAATGATTTTATCACATTCCTGGCATTACCTGCTGCATGTAATAAATTAGAGATATACATAAATAGTGTAAATTAAGAGTAATACTATAGATACATTTACCGGGATATATTAGACCAACACCATATATGGTATACATGTACTGGTATATTATAACTCCACAGATCCCTACCACTAATATATGTACTACCCTAGTTTACTGTGCCAACACCATTTATGGGGAACATGTATTACACAGATCTCTGTCACTGATATCTGTATTGGGACTACCCTAGTTTACTGACAGGGATGGGAGTGTGACCCAGTCCACAGATTTCATTTAAAATCTCATAATTTCTTAATCTGCCAATGCTGAACAGGGAAATACAATATAAAACATAATATAAACTCATTTTCTTGCGCATCATGCCTGCAGCTGGTGTCGAGCATCGTGATTGGTCAGTCTATGTCACATAGGCTCATCTCATATATGTGTGAGCTGATGAATGATCCTAGCACATTATCCCACATAGGATTTAAAGAGTATTATATGAAAAAAGTAGTACAAGTACAATATATATAACAAGAGCCCAAGGGGCTTCAACATACGCCCGTATATCTGGAATTACATTGGTTCAAATTTCAAGGTTGTTTAATAGCCTTGATTCCAATTGATCTAGCAATCCAGAGAAAGGTCTACAATTTTTTGCTTATGAGAATGTAACATATATCACATCTTATATTGAATGATAAACTAAAATGAGCTTAACTGTTGGTAACTAGTTGACCTTGAAGCAAGAGCTGAGAGCTCACATATCCCACACTGAAATCGACAATAGTCAAACACAAGAAAATAGTAGTTTTTATACGCCCGCCAAAAGGCGGACGTATTATGTGATGGCGGTTTCCGTCCGTGTGTCCGTCTGTCCGTCCGTCCGTCTGTCCGTCCGTCGTGTCCGGTCTATATCTGGAACAGTTTTCTATTTACAGTTCTAATTTTTGGTGAGTGGATACCCTATGGGGAGACGATGTGTCGCGTACCAAAATGAAGGTCAACGTCAGAGGTCAAAGGTCACTGGCCTAAAAAACGGGAAATCACTGAAGTGTTCGTGTCCGGTCTAATCTGTGAACGTTTTCTATCCACAGTTGCAATTTTTTGTGAGTGGATACGCTAGGTGGAGACGATGTGTCGCGTACCGAAATTGAGGTCGCAGCCAGAGGTCAAAGGTCACTGTTGCCTAAAATCAGGAAATCATGAATCATTGACAGTTTTCTATCTATAGTTCTAATTTTTGATGAGTGGATGCCCTAGGGGAAAAAGATATGTTGCATACCAAATGTAGGTCGAGGTCAGAGATCAAAGGTCAGTGTGACCGAAAAATCAGGAATTCATTACAAATTTCTAATTTTTTATGAGTGGATTCATTAGGGGGAAATGAAGTGTCGCATAACAAAATATAGGTCAAGGTCGAAGGTCAAAGGTCACTGTATCCCCAAAATCAGGAAATTATTAAAAATAACATTTCTTTGTGTCAGTAGATACATTAGGGGGACATGATGTGTCACATATCAAAATGTAGGTCAAGGCCAAAGGTCAAGGTCACTGTGACCCCCAAAATCATGAAATTCATAAAAATCATGATTTTTTTTGTGTCCATTGATACATTGAGGGAAGACAATGTGTCATGTACCAATATTTAGGTCAAGGTCAAAGGTCAAGGTCACTGTGACCCCAAAATCAGGAAATCATTAAAAGTCACATTTTCCTATGCCTGTCGAAGATGAGGTCATGTAATGCAATGTTGATGTTGGCTGCGTTCTGTCCATTCATCCATTAACATTTGTTGTCCGTGCGATAACTCTAGTTTCAAGATATGGATTGGTACCAAACTTTGAGTATACCTTACTCGCATGGCAAAGAGGAGCCATACATCAATTTGTCAAAGGTCAAGGTCACAGTCCCCCAAAACTGAATCAAGTTTAGCTGACTATATGTGTTAGGTTGGAATATTCAGAGTTCTCTTCCCTACATATATATGGCATTTGTCTTGTGGAGTTTGAAACAGCTACATTTAGTTAAACTGTTGTGAAATAAAAACCATATACATTTACTAATTTAATGGGGAGAGGGGTCCTTTATGAACTTCACACCTGTTTATTAACTCAAGAACAAAGGTTTACTTCATCAGTTTCTTCTTCCTTCATTAAAAATTTTCTCGTTTGAAAGAAATCCATTTGCAGGAAACTACTATTTTCTTGTGGTTGACTATTGTCGATTTCAGTGTGGGATATGTGAGCTCTCGGCTCTTGCTCCAAGGTCAACTAGTTACATGTACCAAGAGTTAAGCTCATTTTAGTGTATCATTCAATATAAGCTGTGATATATGTTATATTCTCAGAAGCACAAAATTGTAGACCTTTCTCTGGATTGCTAGCTAGCAATTGGAATCAAGGCTATTAAACAAACTTGAAACTTGAAATATACGGGCGTATATTGAAGCCCCTTGGGCTCTTGTTCTGCAAATGGATTCCTTTCAGACGAGAGAATTTTTCATGAAGGAAGAAGAAAGTGATGAAGTAAACCTTTGTTCTTGAGTTAATAAACAGGTGTGAAGTTCATAAAGGACTCTTCTCCCCGTTAAATTAGTAAATGTATGGTTTTTATTTCACAACAGTTTAACTAAATGAAGCGTTTCAAACATGGGAGACAACTCCACAGGACAATACCATATAAATGCGGGGGAAAGAACTTCGAATATTCCAACAATATTCCAACACATTTAGTCAGCTAAGCTTGATTCAGTTTTGGGGGACTGCGACCTAGACCTTTGACAAATTGATCTCATATGTATGGCTCCACTTTGCCAGGCGAGTAAGGTATACTCAAAGTTTGGTATCAATCCATACCTTGAAACTAGAGCTATCGCATGGACAACAAATGTTAATGGATGAATGGACAGAACGCAACATCGCATTACATGACCTCGTCTTCGACAGGCATATGAAAATGTGACTTTTAATGATTTCTTGATTTTGGGGTCACAGTGACCTTGACCTTTGGCCTTGACCTCAATTTTGGTACACAACACATCGTCTTCCCTCAATCTATCAATGCACACAAAAAATCATGATTTTTAACAATTTCACGATTTTGGGGTCACAGTGACCTTGACCTTTGACCTTGACCTACATTTTGGTATGTGGCACATTGTGTCCCCCTAATGTATCTACTGACACAAACAAATTTATTTTTAATAATTTCCTATTTTTGGGGTCAGTGACCTTTGACCTTGACCTAATTTTCGGTATGCATCACTTCATTTCCGCCTATTGAATCCACTCACAAAATATTAGAAATTTTTAACGATTTCCTGATTTTTCGATCACACTGACCTTTGACCTTGACCTACATTTAATATGCAACACATCCTTCTCCCCCTAGGGCATCCACTCACCAAAAATTAGAACTGTAGATGGAAAACTGTCAACGATCAATGATTTCCTGATTT
>JAVTVY010029923.1:0-13051 GCA_036873755.1 Hanleya hanleyi
GATTTGTACATGGAAAGTTTGTTGAATCTTTCGTGGGATGATTATAAAACTTGGTGGACATGTTTCATATTTTCCTAGGTCACAGCTCTCCCGCAGTAATCCCACACGGGACTGACCTACCCAGCTGTATTCCCAAATGACATTGGTCTATCCAGCAGTAATGCCACACGGGACTGACCTATCCAGCAGTAATCCCATACGGAACTCAACTATCCAGCAGTAATCCCAGACCGAACTGGTCTATCCAGCAGTAATTCCATTTGGGACTGGCCTATCCAGCAGTAATCTCACACAGGACTGACCTATCCAGCAGTAATCCCAAATGGCACTGGCCTATCCAGCAGTGATGCCACACGGGACTGACCTATCCAACAGTAATCCCAGACCGGACTGGCCTATCCAGCAGTAATCCCACATGGGACTGGCCTATCCAGCAGTAATGCCACACGGGACTGACCTATCCAACAGTAATCCCAGACCGGACTGGCCTATCCAGCAGTAATCCCACATGAGACTGACCTATCCAGCAGCAATTCCACACGGGACTGGCCTATGCAGCAGTAATCTCACATGAGACTGACCTATCCAGAGGTAATGTGACACTGGACTGCAATATGCGGCAGTAATCCCACATGGCATTGACCTATCCAGCCATAATTCTATATGGGACTGACCTATCCCGCTGTAATCCCACACAGGTTTAGCCTATCCAGCAGTAAGCCCACATAGGACTGGCCTCCCCAGCGGTAATCCCACACAGGATTGCCTTATGCAGCAGTAATCCCACACTGGACTGCCTATGCAGCAGTAATCCCGCACGGGGCTGTCTTATCCAGAATTAATCCCATACGAGACTCCTCTATCCAGCAGTAAGCCCAGACAGGACTGGCCTATCCAGCAGTAATCCCACTTGGGACTGGACTATCCAGCAGTAATCCCACAGGGGACTGGTCTATCCATCAGTAATAACACACGGAACTGGTCCACCCAGCAGTAATCCTACACAAGACTGGCCTATCCAGCAGTAATCTCACATGGGATTGACCTATCCAGCAGTAACCTCACACTGGACTGCCCTATGCACCAGTAATCCGACGGCACTGACCTGTCCATCCTACATGGGATTAACTTCTATGCCAGTAATCCCACATGGGACTGATATTATTGTCTGTACCAGTATTGAATTATTGAAGGCACGATATATCAAACAGGTGATTTTAAAATAATGTTCGTACCCTCTCTGGTTGTCCTGCTTGCTCCACGGCCACCTGCTCTGCCCCAAATACGCCTCCACCGCCGCAGTCCCTTGCTCTAACTCCGTCTCCACCACCACCTCCGCCATCTCCTCTCCCTTCACCTGCACACACTCCCCTCTCTCTTCGCGCCTCCACCATCCCTATGTAGTCATTGCCCTGTAACAAATGGATCACATATGCAATTAATTCATGAACAAACTTAACATAGGATGCATGCACTAGAACTTTTAAATAATATTACCTTAGACCATTACTCCGAAACCCCATTCTTGACTCTTTACAGCCTCGTCCTTCCATTCATCCTCTTCAGAACGACCCGTCCCCTCTCTGCGTGTGCCAAAGCTACGTCATAAGCATTGACACCATCTTAGTCTGAAAGAAACTTTTTAACTAGCGTCACTGGACCGGGATTCAACAGTTTTACCCTCCTGCTTTCCCCTTAGACTGTGTATGGTAAATTTGGATCAGATCCACAATAGACATCCTTGTCAAATTAACCAACGGCCCCAGACCCTTCCAATCGTACTTTAATGCATCATCCAGATCGAAGGCATCCCCACATCCCATACTTTGTTCCATAAGAACATTGTATTTACGTGTGTAATGTCTGCCATTCCAGCTTGTTTCGTGACCTGTGCTGTGATGGAAGGTTCTTTTTTCTAGATTTTGTTTGCAGTCCTAATTTTGCATCCACCTGCCAGTCACGCGACTGGTAGTGATGTTGCATCAGTAACGTGATCAGTGGTTGCATGGTTGCGGGCTAGAGCCAAAGGTCAAACTCTGCCACAAATTGGTAGATATTTTCACTTTATATTCTACATTCAAAAGAGATAAAGATCTCAAGGTCCGAGATAATTTTGAGGAAAATTTAAGACTGTATTTTAGGTTATTTGAGAGAAATCGGTTTGTTGTGTGTTGTGTTGATTACTTCTGTATTGCTGGGTTGTTGACTTGTTTTTGTTGAAATACTTGAAATTTTGTTTGATCGTATCTGTATAGCTCAAATATTGCTGAATGCGATGTTAAACCTTAATTCTCTCTCTCTCCTTTGTCACAGTATATGCTTGATATATGGCGGAAAACTGCGAAATAGTCACTTATCATACTAAAATATATATAGGCTACTGTGTTTCAATTGATGCAAATACTATCTTTATATGAATATTATTTCACCGGTCGGCACATTTTCGCAGAAAGTCCTTCCTGCATATCTTTGTGTGAAGAATGTATGTTGTACTTCTTCAGTAATTATTTGAACCATAGCAGGAAGAAATATAATGTAAAGATGTAAATTAGATTTCTTTTCATGTTTCTGTAAAAATAAATCTGGCCGTCTTAATTCTGGTCAACCTTTATTACTTTGTTTCACATGTAAGTTTAACTGGTTATTCTAAACGGAGCTTTGAAAACATTCGTATCGACTGTATAGATTTTAAGATTGTAAGAGATTCGTTTTATCGAGCAGCTACTTAGAAGATCTTTTAGTCGAGTGAAAGAAGGCTGTATCTTAGGTTATTTGAGAGAAATCGGTTTGTTGCATAAGTTTTGATGTGTATGTTTTAATGTTACAAGCGTCTAGTCCGTCATTCATAATCCAGCCGTCGTCCATTAGAGAATATCCGCGTCCATAATCCAAAGACCTATTCCATTTTCCACATAACAGTATTAGCACCAAATTCAAAAAGACAATCATAGTATACATAAACATAGGCTTGTTTCCTGCAAGAGAGAAGCGGTCAACAGTTTTCAATGATACCGGCAAGACATCATCATGTTCCAAAAATATCAAATCCGTATCGCTGATCAGTATTCTTAATCCATAATATTCGTTATAGAGTCGTCATCTAAAAAAAAGGATGTATCTCAGTCACGCTTTGATTGTGACTGTTCATATGAGTACCATGAGGATCTTGAAGTACATGGGTTCATACGGCCCTAGCCCCGGGTTAAGCGGAATTAGACACAAGTTACGAAACGTAGCGCCATAGATCTTGCACGCTACGTTCGTATTTTGCTATCAGCATGCGATATGTATCGCCAAATTTGAAAACTTTGAGTGGAGGCGCTTGATGGAATAGCCCTGTTTTATAAGTTTCTGCAACAATGTTTTGTGACGTTGATTAAAATCATCACATTTAACACAGGATCTAGCAAATGCTACTAAGCGAGATATGTATACGCCATATGCAGGTCCCACTGGAATATTACTATCCAGAAAGGGATAGTTTACGATGTCGAAATTGTAATCATCTCTTTTGTCATAAAGTCGACGAGAGAGAATGCCCGCTTCATTTTATAGAGATAGAGATCTAAATAAGATGTGCCTGTAGGGCTATCTGTAGTTTCCTTCAAATCCGGTGAAGGTGGATATATATCCTTCACTGCGTCATTTATATAGCGATTATCCACAGCGAGAAGATCGTCTATATAGCGTTTGGTGAATGAGAAGGAACGGGCTTGAATGGATCGGTTTTTGAAAGCGCCTGCATATAGTCATATTCATAAGAGAACAGATACAGGTCAGCCAACAGGGGTGCACAATTAGTACCCATTGGAATACCTATATGCTGCTGATATATTGTGTTGCCAAATTTCACATAGATATTTTTAATGAGAAATTCAAGCAACTCTATAAACAAAGAAACATCCCATGAATGATATCTCTTGTATGTAGTCGAGCTAAAGAATGCTTTATGGCTTCCGACATTAATATATCTACGATCAGTTTTCTTGAACACAGATACTATTGATGAACTTAGACGGTCAATCAGGTCCTGATGAGGGATTGTAGTATAGAGAGTCGAGAAATCCCATGTGGATACATGTCTGTACGGTATGTGACCTTTAGCATCAAGCTCTTCTGTAAGACATTTTGCATACATTCAACGCCAGAGTTCTTAGAAATAGTGGCGGAATACCTTTCCCAAAATGCTTTTACCTCCTGAAGGGCCCTCGTCAATAGGGTTGAAAGAAGCTTGGTGGTGCAGCTTCTAGAACCAGCTATGAATCTAGCTTTGTATGGTGATTTATGCATTTTGGGAGTCCAGTATATTTTTGGTATGTCGTTATGATTGGTTGGAAGACGAATACCTATTTCCCTGAGAAACTTTTTGTGATTGTTAAATAAATCTTCCAGAGTAAATGCAGTTTGGGAGTAAGTAGACGTATTTGATGAAGATATGTCTACACTCAATTCTTTAACCAGCACCTGGTAATAGTAATATTTACATATGAATATTATATTATTCGGAGCTTTGTCTGCTGGGACTATGACGAATTTACTCTGGAGATTTGCTAGAACTTCTTGCGAATTGAGGTTTCTCAGAACTTGTTTTGCTTGGCGAAGAGTACTTCTGTCAATATGGCGGATTGTTTCAACGACCTTGCTCTTGGTGAGGTGCAGCCAATCAGCGAGTAGTGTAGGTTCAACTTTTTCTCGCTTAGACCAATCAATAACGTACTGTTCCAATGCAGACAGGATTATCTTCTGGTCGGCCTTCAGATTTATTCTTCTTGGCTCTCTATATTTAGGTCCCTTCATCAGGAGTAATTTCAGATCCTTATCACTCACCACATCAACGTCACCAGTCACAATATGTGTGCATGGTGTATAGATAAAGTTCGACGATTCACAATCACAACTATAGCCTCCTGACGTGTATAAGTTCCAGTCAAACTCCTGGACAGCCTGGCTATAGATTTAGTGTACTTATATGAAATGCAAGGAGGTTCTGTGAACTTAAAATAGTTTGGTACAGCGTTGCGTACCTCTGGATCATTCAGGATTCGAGGTAAATTAATGATGTCCAGTCCTTTATCTAAGTAGTTTAGTTTCAAGAAAAGCCGATCTTGAGAGGTTTCGATTATGTTCACTGGACGATACAACCGAAAATACGCTATATCTTGACATACTTTAATGAATTTTGATGGTATTATATTTCCTGAAGACGCAGATTGTTGTATATCTCTGGCTATTTGATCTAAAGCTCTCAGAGGTAACGCATACAGAACTGTACGTAAGCTATGTATACTATTGGTGTGTTAGTTAAACCCACTAAGTAATTTAAAGTGATATGATCGTGAATCATCGAACTATTAAACTTTCGCCAACCATGGCTGCGATGTCTCCGTTGATGGGGTTTAAATAGTTGGGTAATGTTGGATATATTTGAACGGCGGTTTGTAGCATTGCCGAACCCACTGACATTATCATTTAAACCAAACGGAAACACTGACCCAAGTTCTAGCATCCAGAATAATTCCCGCTCTCGGATTTTTCTCTCAAATCCAAAAGGGGAATCCTTAGTAGATGGATAGACGACGTCTATGATCTGAATACTAAAGTTATCCCAGCCGTGGTCGGGTCCAGAAAAATGCCTACCTATAAGCAATTGCTTTTTCCTAACGGATTTTCTGTGACCGTTCACGTTCGATTACTAAGTTATTAACTTGGATACTTAGAATTTTGTTTGATCGTCCTTATATACCTGAAATATTGCTGAACGCGACGTTAAATCCTAAATCTCTCTCTCTCTCACCTGTAGTAAAAATTAGAATTGCGATGATTCAAGCATATTTTATATTTTGCCAAAAAAATGTTAATGCCACTCCGAGCGGTATGATGGATATTCATTTTAGATCACACTGAAAAACATATTATATCATGTTTTTGGTGTGTTGTTTTGATTATTTCTGTGATTTTATTGGAATACTTAGAATTGAGTTTGATTGTCTCTATATAGCTGAAAGATTGTTGAACGCTACAAACCTTAATTCTCACACTCTCTCTCTCTTTCTCCAACAGCATGTCAAAATTCGTTTGGAACCTTCTCTCTACCAAGGACAAGGTGCCTGGCGTGCTGTATTGAGACGTGTACAAGGTAATTTAGCATTAATGAGTATCATCAAGATGCCCTTAATACACATTTCTGAATCAAAGTTCTGATTACAATTAATTAATCCTCTAGATGACCCCGATCCATGGCCGTGGCATATGAAACTGTAAGAGATTCTACTTTGAAATATCTTTTTGTCTGGTGAAAGAAGACTGCATGTTAGGTTATTTGACAAAAACAAACGGTTTGTTGTATCAGTTTAAATGTGTGTGTGTGTTTAATGTGTTGGATTACTGATTTATTAACTTGAGTACTTGTTTGATCGTCACTAATATAGATGAAATATTGCTGAACCTTAATTCTCTCTCTCTCTCTTGCTCTCTTTCGGTCGGATTCAAGCGAACAGGAGTGTGTTCATATACGTGGTTGAAAACGCCGTTAAATCCCACTACTCACTCACTTCAAGATGAAAACATGTTCCGAAAATCAAACATGTTTGATTTCACTAACTTGTCCCGCGAATAGCTCATGTTTCTGGGCACCTCAAACTGCAGACAAAACATGTTTTGAACAGTGTTTTCTTCTAATACAACAAAATCTTCGTAGTGTGCGTTGGGCTTACAGTTGGGAAAATTGTGTTGGTCAGCGACTCGGTATGGAATCATATGGGTCACTGACTGAATGCACATGTAGGCCTGGACAAGGACTCCTGCGACAACAAGTGGTGGCCCTGAAAAGCGCCATTGCAAGGTCCTGAAAAGGACCATTATAATGGACAGTAAAGAACTACCAGGGGATAGATTTCTTCAGGTGGCCGATGAAGCAAGCACGTTTGTCAACTGCCAGGGTTCCCCAATAGTCCTTTATTCCAGCAATCAGTTCCTCTGCTGTCATGGGTTTCACCCCCGGAGATATCGCTTGATATCGGCCCATATCATCTCAGTTGGGTTGAAATCCGGTGACTCGGGAGGCGTTCGCCAATGATTGATTTGTTTTTCGATCAAGAAATCTGGAGCAAATTTGAATAAAGATATTTTCATTGTTACAATAATTCAAGATCCAAGATAATCCTTCACAGTTGATCACCGTAATTGCAGTAGTAGGAAGTATATTCTATTCAAAACATATGCAAAACCTTCAGTTTTCAATAAACATTCTAGTAGTAAATTGTGTGTGATCAGAACAATTATCAAATTACACTTTGAAAACTCCACTTTGATGAGATTGCTTGTATGTTTGGGGTCATTATCCTGCAGAAACCGATGGCCATCGGGGAAGGTGGTCTGAAGCTTCCCTGTGAAGACGCACACCCCTGTTGGACCTCTACAGGATATGCCCCCCTCCCACACACATGAACATTCGAGTGAAATAGTCTAATATTCATTAGCACCATTTGACCTTGGACATTAAGAAAATAGTTTCCCCATGCATGCTTACATGATAACTACCATGGCTAACTGATACCTGAGTTTGATTGTCTCTATATAGCTGAAAGATTGTTGAACGCTACAAACCTTAATTCTCACACTCTCTCTCTCTTTCTCCAACAGCATGTCAATATGCGTTTGGAACCTTCTCTCTACCAAGGACAAGGTGCCTGGCGTGCTGTATTGAGACGTGTACAAGGTAATTTAGCATTAATGAGTATCATCAAGATGCCCTTAATACACATTTCTGAATCAAAGTTCTGATTACAATTAATTAATCCTCTAGATGACCCCGATCCATGGCCGTGGCATATGAAACTGTAAGAGATTCTACTTTGAAATATCTTTTTGTCTGGTGAAAGAAGACTGCATCTTAGGTTATTTGACAAAAACAAACGGTTTGTTGTATCAGTTTAAATGTGTGTGTGTGTTTAATGTGTTGGATTACTGATTTATTAACTTGAGTACTTGTTTGATCGTCACTAATATAGATGAAATATTGCTGAACCTTATTTCTCTCTCTCTCTTGCTCTCTTTCGGTCGGATTCAAGCGAACAGGAGTGTGTTCATATACGTGGTTGAAAACGCCGTTAAATCCCACTACTCACTCACTTCAAGATGAAAACATGTTCCGAAAATCAAACATGTTTGATTTCACTAACTTGTCCCGCGAATAGAATGCTCGTGTTTCTGGGCACCTCAAACTGCAGACAAAACATGTTTTGAACAGTGTTTTCTTCTAATACAACAAAATCTTCGTAGTGTGCGTTCGGCTTACAGTTGGGAAAATTGTGTTGGTCAGCGACTCGGTATGGGATCATATGGGTCACTCACTGAATGCACATGTAGGCCTGGACAAGGACTCCTGCGACAACAATTGGTGGCCCTGAAAAGCGCCATTGCAAGGTCCTGAAAAGGACCATTATAATGGACAGTAAAGAACTACCAGGGGGTAGATTTATTCAGGTGGCCGATGAAGCAAGCACGTTTGTCAACTGCCAGGGTGCCCCAATAGTCCTTTATTCCAGCAATCAGTTCCTCTGCTGTCATGGGTTTCACCCTCGGAGATATCGCTTGATATCGGCCCATATCATCTCAGTTGGGTTGAAATCCGGTGACTCGGGAGGCGTTCGCCAATGATTGATTTGTTTTTCGATCAAGAAATCTGGAGCAAATTTGAATAAAGATATTTTCATTGTTACAATAATTCAAGATCCAAGATAATCCTTCACAGTTGATCACCGTAATTGCAGTAGTAGGAAGTATATTCTATTCAAAACATATGCAAAACCTTCAGTTTTCAATAAACATTCTAGTAGTAAATTGTGTGTGATCAGAACAATTATCAAATTACACTTTGAAAACTCCACTTTGATGAGATTGCTTGTATGTTTGGGGTCATTATCCTGCAGAAACCGATGGCCATCGGGGAAGGTGATCTGAAGCTTCCCTGTGAAGACGCACACCCCTGTTGGACATCTACAGGATATGCACCCCCTCCCCCCCCCCCCCACACACACATGAACATTCGAGTGAAATAGTCAAATATTCATTAGCACCATTTGACCTTGGACATTAAGAAAATAGTTTCCCCATGTATGCTTGCATGATAACTACCATGGCTAACAGATGTACGAAAAGGTCTCGGGATTTTTGGTTAGGATATGACGACAGACCTGACAAATATGATTGTATATGTTGAATTATATTTTATGAAGGTGTGCAAAATTAGTCCACATAAATGACCAAAAAAATATGGTACCCCTGCCATCTGGCCCTGACAATTACACTTGCCTGTCTTGCTTGGCAAAGTGCTAATACTGGAAAGCAATAAAGAAGGAATGCATATTACAAAGTGCAAACTGAGTCACTGAGATGCAAGAACCTTTCAATCATGAACAAAGTGTTATTGAAAAAAGTGAACCAACTGACACCGGCTTCTCTAGTTTTAAAACATGAACAGATGGGCATTTGTAGTTTTAAATTACTTTAATAGTCCGTAAAATCAAAGCAAGCCATCTAAACAGGAAAAATTTCTTTCCACTCTGGCTTCATAGATGGTCAACAAACCTAGTATGGGTAAACAACTGGTTTCCCTCGCTTTAGCATAAATTGCCGGTTCATCGTGTTGACGAAATCGCAGATAACCGTTCTTCGTATGCTGGATGCTGCTTTCGTCCGTGAAAATACAATCCTGGAAGTCTTCTCCCGTTGGCGTAGGCTAACCGCTTTATTTTCCGAGGCGGATATTCTGACAGTATCTGTCAAAAAAATGTAATAATAATATTTTGTTCATTTGTTATTCTCCAGACATTATAGTAAAATTATTTTATCTACTTTCACATTCCCTACCTTCCGTAACTGGGATTATTGCTCAACTTTTCGATTTCAGCTTCGACTGAAACCTGCCTTGGTAACTAATAACATCATTTAGGTGCCCCATTTGTGAATTTAACTCGCCATATTCCTTTTTGCAGGAAAAAACATCACAAGATCGTTTGACAAGGTATATCTACATCACAACATTTGGATACAATCTGCTAGGTAGTTTTAATTTCATGGATGTCCAACAGTTTATATACAGCATTCACCTTCCGCGAGACTCGCTTCTTCGTGAATTACAACATATATAAGGGAAGAGGTGCCGGCATACTGACAGAGCCATTGATGTCTCACGGGTAACTAATTTTATTTCAGCCGACCACCCATCTCTCTTCTTGTGGTGGTGCTACATCTGGATGGGTCTTGAAATAAATTTGGAGCGACATCCTTGGGTAAGGACCCCACATCACAAATTTTGAAAGAAACTTTTAGGTATAATTGCCACTCCCATCCCGCCCCCTCGTCCTGCCACACACGAGAGAAAAATCACCAGCGACATCGTGTACCGGCATCACACATTTGGATATAATTTGCTAGGTATTTCATTGCCCAGAAACAAGATCCCCCGCCCCAAAATGGTCCCACCTATCTGTGAGTGGATGTTGACAACACAAAATCAAACAAAAACAACTACTGACAAAGTATCCGTCACAAAATGTGCTTATAATATTTTTTGCATTTCTAATTTGCTGGGAAACGAAAAAAAGTCAGTCTCAAGGTGTATTCCATGCCACGAAGATCTCCCAGTGAAAGATAGTCTTATCGACTGTATAGATTTTAAGATTGTAAGAGATTCGTTTTATCGAGCGACTACTTTGGAAGATCTTTTTAGTCGGGTGAGAGAGAACTGTCTTGGGGTATTTGAGTACTTTGAATTTTGTTTGATCGTCGCTATAAAGTCGAAATATTGCTGAACGCGAAATTAAACCTTAATATTCTCTCTCTCTCTCTCTTTCTCTCTCTCTCTCTCTCTCTCAGTTTTTCTTTCATTACACCCCCAATAGTAAATGGTCTAGTTTCTCTCATCATTCGACGCAGCTGCTCAAAGATTCCTATCCTTTCTACAATATGTAATTACAACGATTATGTTTAAATAGAGTGAAGACGAAATCCTGTTTTGTCCAACCCATCCGTGTGTCTTATCAGAACATTACAAGTAGACTCAAATACGTCGACATAAAGTAACCAGAAATATGACCATAATTTGATACGCATATTGCACGGTGAAGCTATTGCATATTGCACGATAAACGTACTTTATGAATTGTAAGTTGACTCATTACATCATTACATAAAGTGTATGAATGTGACATTATGAAAAAGGATGCCTCGTTCGGATGTGTTGGTGTTAAAAGAGAAGTATTGTAGCGGAATTTTCTTCTGTGTCTCTCCGCTAGTATTACTATATCTTGAAAACTCAATGTCTAAATATGCTGCCACCAGTACCACTCGGGGGATATAATTTGTACTAATCCGTATTGACTTATGCGAGACTTGAGCGAGAATAGCTCATATATTGATTTTGATTGTATTTGACTCAATAGTTCATCTGGTGTTTTCTTCTTAAATCTCTGCTTCTTCATCGAGATTTCTGCTTTCCAATTTACAACCAAATCTTTATATTAATCTTCATTTATCTTCTTCGGAGGTGTCGCTACCAATGGGGTATGTGATTCGTCTTGTCACCGGTTCCGGTACTGTCATATGCTTGTTATGTCATCTACTAGGCTAATTTGTTACTCTCTGAATTCTTCAGCTTCAGCTATATAGAAATTTTCGCTCTCTGCAACTTTGCAATTAACTAGCTGAACATGCAATGATCAACGTCAACTATCCATTCTTTTTCTTGGGCGTCTATTGCGGTGTGCTATTTTAAATATTTTCGAGAGGTCTTACATTTTGAGCCGCTTGTTGTGCAGTATTCCGTGAAATTTCATTATCAATTTCATATCAATACAATATCTAATGCATAATATGTATACATTTAGGCGTCTGATTCGTCATTCAATATGCCTCCTTTGCCCACAATAGAGTCAAAAATCAAAGACCGCTTTTTACATTATTCCGTCAGCACTAATGCAAAAAAGGTATACATATAAAAAAGAAAACGAGATGTGCTTCAGTATACGTCCAACAACATGAACAAGGCCGATCACGTATATGAACATTAGAGGGGAAACTTTAAAAAAACCCTGTAGGTTATACTCATCTGAACAGCCAGAAACGTTTCGATCAAGTGATGTAGAATCGGCCATACACGATTAACTCACGAACATTTTCTAAGAAAAAGAGCCAGTTCCAAGGTGTGTTCCATGCCATGATGATCTCACGGTGAAACATATTCTTATCGAATGCATAGATTTTAAGATAGTAAGAGATGCTTTTTATCGAGTGACTACTTTGAAAGATCTTTTTAGTCGGGTGAGGGAGGATTGCATCTTGGGTTATTTGAGAGAAATCGGGCTGTTACATAAGTTTTAATGTTTGTATGTTTCAATGCGTTGGATTACTAAGTGACTTGAATACTTAGAATTTTGTTTGATTGTCGCTATATAGCTGAAATATTGCTGAACGCAACATTAAACCTTAATTCTCTCTCTCTCTCTCTCTCTCTTAGAGAGAAAAACATATCGAGGGGCCTATATGCATACTATTGTACCAAACTAACATATGTATTTGTTATTATACAGCTATGTCCTCCGATCCAATCAATTCATTTCAATCGCATCACGTGACCGTACAATACCCAAACTCATATTGGATCCCAAAATGCCGTATTGAATTCATATTGTACGCTTTCTAAGAGAGGTAACTCGTTTTGTTATGGCGCCAAAATGAAGCTACAAAAAGTTGAAAAACCTATTTTCTCGCTCGATCATCAAGGAAATATCTTAGATATCATTATTTATCTAAAGTCAAAGTTACATTACCCAGTCAGTCAAACTTGTCTCAAATGGAGTTCGTAAAGTAGATTGAAAAGATTAACATGAAATTTGCAGAATTACATATTTGGAGTCTATTGCCTTCTAGGGGTTTAAAAGTCCTGTAGTTGAATTAATGTATTAATGTTATGTTGTTTAATCTAACAAAACTATATGGTATAAAATCAATAACAAATAATTTATTTTAATACTTAGATGACCTGTATAAA
>JAVTVY010029924.1:0-13595 GCA_036873755.1 Hanleya hanleyi
CCTGAACTAGATGCCTATCGAAATGAGTCGTGTCAGAAAGTATTTTGCAGAGTTATGCCCCTTGTCTAATAAAATCCGTTACCGCGATATCTACAGAACCGTTTCATGCATGGCAACCAAACTTGTTACATCTATTTATCTTCACGTAAATCAGAAGCCTATTGAAAATGAGTCATCTTGGACAATATTTTGCAGAGTTATGCCCTTTTTACAAATAAAAATCCATTTATGATTTATTGTGATAATTTCAGAACCGTTCCATATACAACATCCTAATGTGATACAGTTGTTTCTCTTGACCTGAACTAGATGCCTATCGAAAATGAGTCGTGTCAGAAAGTATTTTGCAGAGTTATGCCCTAATTCCTATGTTGAGTTTGCATATAATTTCTGTATCATGTTTGTATACTATCACATTTATTTATTGATTGGATGACTGATTTATTGATTTATTCTCTTACACAATGCGAAGAATGCCTGCAAATCTGTTTTGAAAATGACACTAGATGCCTATCGAAAATGAGATGTCAGAAAGTATTTTGCAGAGTTATGCCCCTTGTCTAACAAAATCCACTAATTCCTATGTTAAGTTTGCATATTATTTCTATATCATGTTAGTATACTATCACATTTATTTATTGATTGGATGACTGATTTATTGATTTATTCTCTTAGACAATGCAAAGAATGCTTGCAAATCTGTTTTGAAAATGACACTAGATGCCTATCAAAAATGAGTCGTGTCAGAAAGTATGCCCCTTGTCTAACAAAATCCACTAATTCCTATGTTAAGTTTGCATATTATTTCTATATCATGTTAGTATACTATCACATTTATTTATTGATTGGATGACTGATTTATTGATTTATTTTCTTAGACAATGCAAAGAATGCTTACAAATCTGTTTTGAAAATGACATACATGTGCCATTTAGTATACATGTACTGTATTTATCTAGCCATGTGTACTGTTGTTTTGGTGAGACATCGATACAGCTCTTTCAATTTATTCCAGAAACAAATTAATGTAAGGGGAGGAAAACTTTTCTTTTTTTTCAAAGAAAGTACACTTACAATACCAGGGGTAAATATTTCTTCCCACAAGCCAATCAATTGGTAGAGACACCCTTGCATTATGATAGCTGGGGTTCAGAGCCGAGGGGTTTCGATAGCGCAGCTTCATGTTAAGATGGCTGCTGTTCAGACAGTCGGATACCATCTCCAGCATATTAATCCAACGATAACGGTGGTCCTTCAAGGAATGAAGGTAACATTGATTCTCCAAGAATGGAGATAACGGTGGCTCTTCAGGTATGAAAGTAACGGTGGTCCTTCAAAGAATGGAGGTAATGGTGGTCTTGCAGGTAAGAGGTAACGGTGGTCCTTCAGGTATGAGGTAAAGGTGGACGTTATTTGCGCTGAAAACTTACCTCACTTCCACTCTTTGCATTTCTTGTCTACATGAAATACCACAGTAAGCATTTAAATGACACAGTTATCTCCCCTGCTAGTCACCTGATAGCATAGCTACCCACAATTCCACTTCCTTCTTGTTCTACTGCTTCGTAGGGCTGGAAGTAAACATTGTCAACTCCGTGAAAAAGTGCCTTTTCTAGCGAAACTACTCACAGTTGGATTACCTCAGACGTCTGATTTCCTGCAAGAAGTCCTTTGGGAAGTATTCTATAAGTTATCAGCATAAAAATGGCTCAAAAGATGTCTCAATTGTCATGCATGTCTTGTGGAGGTGACAAGCCTAGTTATGACCTTCACTCAACGTGTCCGCCATGCCGCCAGGGAAGAATCTGTACATGGGACACGGCCTGTGAAGAGTGTATTGTGTGGGCGCCCGGCATATTCCAGGTGTATCTAGCCGGTTCTCTGGCAGCTAACGAAGGAAATAATGTTGTTATGCCTACCAATCTCGCCAACGAGACATATGTAGCACAGTCTCCTCGTACTAGTGTAGGCGAGGAGTCTAGGGGGCTTGTTAGTTCTGTAGCTGGGTCTACGTTAGTCAGCCTATTGAACGTAAATAAAGATAAACAAACGCCCCCCCCGCTCACGATGCTTCCATTTCAGACCAGGCGAAGGGTCAGTCAGGTAAGACAACGACCCGGTTGGTACAGGTGGAAGGGATAATCGAGGATTTGGAGTCTGGCACTACGACGACTGTGGACGTGGAGATTCCAATTGAGCGGACGCCTGGATACGACGATGAAGGGAGATCGGTAACGGATCCAGGCTTAGCGTGGGAAAGCCAGGGGACTCCGATCTCTCGATCGGGGTCAACTTATGACTACGAAAACTTGGGCAGCACTAGTGAAGGGCCTAATGTTAAGTTTTCATTTGGATCCGGGGTTGGGAAGATACCTTCCTCGACGCTGTCGAGGCCTGGACTTCCCGGTCGCTCAGTTATGCCTGTAACTGCTGCTTCCGGTTTGTCTGAATTTTCCCAACCTGCTTCCGGTTACTCTGGTGGCCTTCCTCGTCCCCTTGCCGAGACGTTTGTGTCTACGAGCCTTCTGGGCCACCAGAGATTAAGGTTCCCGCAACAACGGCAGTATGGTATGTATTCAGGTACCTATGATATGTCAAATTTTTTGCCTGTGTCTGAGTTGCGTTATCAAGAACCCTCAATCAGATCAGGTCAAATTATGCGGCATCCGGTTGCTGGTCTACCTTCGCCCTTGCGTGGTTTAGGTCAGATATCTGCTTCCGGGGGTGTTCGTGGTACGGGACCGGGATTATTACGTATGATGCGTCCTCCTATACGTGCTTCCGGTTTACGACCTCGTATGCCAGTTCACCGACCTTTACAGTGGCCGTGCTCACGTCCAGCTGGAGGGTCCTTGAGTGTGAACACACCTCGACAGGCCTTGCTTCCGGTCCACTCTCAAGTGACTGATCCCACATTGGCTGCCATACTGCGCGGTATGGAACAGCAACGTTAGGAAATGAAGGAATTGAGAGAGATGATGACCAGTCAATTCCGAAGTAGTACACCACTGCTTCCGGTTTTGACTGAACAGTCTAGGAAACCGGAAGCTAATTTGTCGAGGACTATCCCTTCCAATACTCCCTCCTGGCAGGAAGCCCCGGAAGCTATGGAAGTGGATAGGGACCAGTACGGTAGATCTGAATTGAATGAACCTACCAATACTGATCCGGATGCTAGGAAATATTATGAGCTTATTTCCGGCATCTATGACTTAATTCCTGATATGCAGCTTCCGGTCCCGCATGCGGGGGATATTGAAACTGAATCAGGAGAGTCAAATCGGGTTACGAGATCGGCTACCACGCTTCCGGTCTCAACTGCTATACATTCTATTTGCCACTTGTTCCATAGAACTTTAGCAGAACCCATTACGCAGGAGGAACGTGCAGTAAGGCCGAGACCTAAAGCTCGCTTCCGCCCTGCAGGATCTTCTGGTCCGTTCCCAGTACAGAAGCCAAACATACGAAGTTACGGCGTACATAACTCACCGTTTAGCTTCCGGTCTGCAGAGGTGAACGGCGACTTTCAGTATTTATGTCCTAGCAATACTAAAGTGCCTAGTAATCCAGATGTTCCTTGCACGAACAAACAGGCCGCAGTACTTGAGGAAACTGCTCGACAAGGAGTGGCGATTACGAATCACCTCGATTGGTTTCTTAAAGCCATAAAGGATGGTTTATTCTCGCTGTCGGGCGCGGACAGTCAAGAACAGTTACAGGAGGGTATAAACCTCGTTCTTGACTACCAGAAGATTGCTTCCGTTGCTGTAGAAGATTTACTGGTACACAATGCCTACCTATCTTCTATGCTAGTGTATTTAAGGAGAAAGGCCTTCATTCCTTTTATGCATAGTTACACACCGGAAGCTGTAAAGAGGAGTCTACTAGAGACATCTACGGCTCCTTTACTGTTTGGTGATGCTGTTGCCGAAGTTCGACCTGAAATGGATCGTATAGAGCATGACAGGTCAGTTGCTTCCGGTGCTTCGTCTAAAAGACCTATGGCTTCCGGGTCGGGTCCAAAGGCGAAGAAGGCTAAGAAGAACCCGCCTAGTTCCAAGGCTAATAAGGGTGCTTCCGGCCAACAGCAAAGCCAAGCGCCTGCTTCTTTAGAGCCTAGAGTATCTACCTATGGCCATAAGAAGCAGGGTAAGGGAAAATCTAAGCAGTCAAAGAAGGATTCCTGATGTCTCGGGCCGTACCGGGTGGCTTCCGGTATGGCGGGAACACCGAGACATAACGTTTCCAGTTCCCCAGCAACTAGACCTTCCGGTAGGGGAAAGGCTGCAGTTGTTTTGGAGGAACTGGATAAGGATCGGGACGGAAGCGTGGGTCATTCGAACGATCAGATATGGCTATCGCCTATTGTTCGACACGCTTCCTCCCTTGACTGCTCATCCCCTTCCGTCTCGTATACCATTACGAACGGGTCATCTATCAGCGATACAGTCCTCTGTGGACAAGCTGATGGTGAAGGCTGCAGTAATAGAGCTTCCGGTTTGGGACACGTCACCCGGGTTCTATTCGCCGGTCTTTCTGGTCCCCAAGAAAGACACGTACGAGATGCGCATGGTTATAAACCTAAAGCGCCTCAACAAGGACTACCTCACTCCACCGCCACACTTCCGCATGGAGTCCTTCCGGTCTATCCGGACAGTACTCAGACAAGGGGAATGGCTGACTTCTCTGGATTTAAGGGATGCATACCTGCATATCCCGATACATCCGGAGGACAGGAAGTACTTGAGATTCATGGTCGGCAAACGACGCTTCCAAATTCAAGTGCTTCCGTTCGGCCTGTCCACTTCCCCTTGGGTGTTCACACGAGTGTTTACACCAGTGGCACAATTCCTGCACAGTCTAGGTATAAAGTACCACTTTTATATCGACGACTCCCTGCTAAGGAATGCCTGCAAGGAGCAGTTAATCCTAGACACCCAGTTTGTCTTAAGGATGTTGACTTCTCTGGGATACATCCCACACGAAGAGAAATCAGAGCTGATTCCTTCACAAAGGCGCAAATTTCTGGGGTGGAATACGATACGCTACGAGCTCTCGCCAAACCCCCAGAAGATCGATGGCAAAAGATAACAGCGAAGATACCTCAGTTCCTCAAGTTATCTCAAGCCAGGGCTTTACACTTTGCTGCGATAATCGGCCTCTTGACGTCAACACAGGACGTAACACCAAGAGGGCGGTTGCAGCTTCGTCCCTTAATGATTTACTTCAATCACGAATGGGTCGAAAGGCAGTTGAATCCGTGGATTCCTATAACACCACTAGTCAAACAATGCCTCCAATGGTGGCTGGATCCACTCAACGTTATGCCAGGTGTGTCCCTACTTCCGTTTCGTCCGTCACATCACCTGTTCACGGACGCATCTATGGAAGGATGGGGAGCCCACCTCGAGTCCAGGTCGACATCCGGGTTATGGACAATCGAGGAACGCTCGTACCATATAAACGTGTTGGAGTTTATGGCAGTGACACATGCCATCCGCACGTGGGTGAGCGTATTGACCGACAAGAACCTGCTAGTTGCGACGGACAACACAACAGTTGTGTCCTACATCAACAAGCAGGGGGGGACGAGATCTCCGCAATTACAAAGCCAAGCGGAAATCTTTTTCGGTCTGTGTTGGGACAACAACATATCAGTGTTGGCCAGACACATCCCGGGGGTACTGAACGTCTTAGCGGATTCGCTTTCACGACGGAATCAGATAATTCCCACGGAGTGGCAACTTCACCCAGACATACTAAAATAAATAGCTCATGTCTGGGAGATGCCACACATAGATCTGTTCGCCACTCGGCGCAACAATCTCTACAACAATCTCCGGTACCGGATACGGTGGCGTTTGCAGTGGACGCACTATCGCAGGACTGGTCAAGGATGGTAGCATATGCGTTCCCTCCCCCAGCTATCCTAGCGAAGGTACTCCAGAAGATCCGCGAACACGTGTCGTTTACCTGATTGTTCCGTGGTGGCCAGCAAGGCCGTGGTTCCCGGAACTACTGGATCTTCTGGTAGATGTACCAAGACAGCTTCCGGTATGGCACAATCTACTGCGCCAGCCCGGAACGTCGATATTCCACAGCCAGCCAGGACTGTTCCACTACCACGTGTGCAAGTGCTCAAGCAGCATTTTGCTCAGGCGGGATTTTCAGCGGAGGTTGGGCGCCGAATGGCACAATCAATTCGACCGTCCTCTTCCGCTGTATACAACTCAAAGTGGGCAATCTTCGATCTTTGGTGTGGAGAGAGGGATATCAATCCATCCTGCGCCACTATCCCTGAAGTAGCAGAGTTTCTATTGTACCTGTTCAGGGATAGGGGCCTGGTGCCCGCTACGGTAGAAGGTTATAGAGCGGCTATTGCTCAACCTATTCTACTGGGTACTGGGATTAATCCCTCGACTGATCCAAACTTATCTGCACTAATCAAGTCATACAAGATAACTGGTCAGTCGGCTGTTCCGAAATTACCTAAGTGGGACTTAGCCTTAGTACTTCGGCAATTAGGAGAGCCACCTTTCGAGCCAATAGAGGCTATTGAGCTAAAATATTTATCATACAAAACTTCGTTTTTGTTGGCTCTTGCTTCGGCAGCTAGAGTGTCAGAGCTGCATGCGCTCGATAAAAGGAACATCAGACACTCTAGGAACTGGAGCAAGGTAGTTCTCACAACGGTTCCTGAGTTTGTGGCCAAGAATCAAGCCCTCTACGATTCCATATCTCGAGAGTTCACAATTCCAGCCTTATCTGATTTCCTTTCGTCCGGCCTTGAATCAGACATGTTGATGTGTCCGGTTCGGGCACTTGCGTGTTACCTGAATCGTACAGAGGAGATCAGAGCGGGAAGGAGGCGTTTGTTTATCCCTTTCGATCTCAAAGCCAAACAAGAAATAAGTAAAAACACTATCTCGAGTTGGCTCAAAAATACGATTCGGCTAGCGTACTCCACGGCTACTGATAGGCAAGCCGCGCTTGTAAACGTTTCGGGTCACGAGATTAGGGCGTTAGCGGCATCATGGCCTCTATGGACCAACAGATCGGTGACCGACATTATGAGGGCGTGCTATTGGAGGTCAAACACGACCTTTGCCTCCTACTATCTCCGGGACATGACGTTGGCATGTAACGACCTCTATTCCATCGGCCCACTTGTGACCGCACAGCGGGTGTCAGGGGGACCGAGGCCAGCAAGATAGCTACAAAAGTCCGGGCGTACAGTTGTAACCCTGCTTGCGGGTGAGTGCATTTTTTCTCTCG
The DNA here is from genome assembly GCA_036873755.1 of Hanleya hanleyi. Classification (NCBI taxonomy): domain Eukaryota; kingdom Metazoa; phylum Mollusca; class Polyplacophora; order Lepidopleurida; family Hanleyidae; genus Hanleya; species Hanleya hanleyi. Next base: position 7,276 of record JAVTVY010029924.1, read on the forward strand.
GCCCCTTTCGAAAAAAAGGGGGGGGGGGCGTATCTTGCATCTCAGCCTTGAAGTCAGAGTAGCAACAGAGGTTCCCTGTGTACCATAGGCATACAGGTTATTACTGTTGTATGATCTCATGGATCCTCTGTGAGGTAGAAGATCTGTGATTTCTACTCTGTACTAGTCACTATGTATGGCATTTATCACTAACCACGGATTGTATCAGTTTGCCCACCTACCTTACGGTGGCACTCTACGCAAAGAGTGGAAGTGAGGTAAGTTTTCAGCGCAAATAACAAAAAAAATTCACAGGTAAATTTTCTGTTATTAAGCTAAAACTTACCTCACTTCCAGTGATGCCCACCCAACCTCCCCGCTATGATACATCCAGACCATGTATCGCAGTGGAACAAGAAGGAAGTGGAATTGTGGGTAGCTATGCTATCAGGTGACTAGCAGGGGAGATAACTGTGTCATTTAAATTCTTACTGTGGTATTTCATGTAGACAAGAAATGCAAAGAGTGGAAGTGAGGTAAGTTTTAGCTTAATAACAGAAAATTTACCTGTGAATTTTTTTTTTTCGGAAAGTGAGGTAACGGTGATCCTTCCAGGAATATCTGTAACGGTGGACCGTCAGGTGTGAAGGTAACGGTGCTCCTTTAAAGAATGAAAAAAACGGTGGTCATCTTGGTATGAAGGTAACAGTGATGCTTCAAACAATGGAGGCACTCGTGGTCCTTCAGTTATGAGGTTACGGTGGTACTTCAGATATGAGGTAATGGTGGTCCTTCAGGTATGAGATAACGGTGGTCCTTCAGGTATGAGGTAAGGGTAGTCTTCTGGGAATGGAGGTATCGGTGATCCTCCAAGGAATTAAGGTAACGGTGGTCCTTCGGGTATGGAGGTAACGGCGATCTACCAGGTATAGAGGTAACGGTGGATCATCAGGTTTGGAGGTAACGGCGATCTACCAGGTATAGAGGTAACGGTGGACCATCAGGTTTGGAGGTAACGGCGATCTACCAGGTATGGAGGTAACGGTGGACCATCAGGTATGGAGGTAACGGTGGACCATCAGGTATGGAGATAACGGCGATCTATCAGGTATGGAGGTAACGGTGGACCATCACGTATGGAGGTAACGGTGGACCATCAGGTATGGAGGTAACGGCGATCTACCAGGTATGGAGGTAACGGTGGACTATCAGGTATGGAGGTAACGGTGGACCATCAGGTATGGAGGTAATGGCGATCTACCAGGTATGGAGGTAACGGTGGATCATCAGGTATGGAGGTAACAGTTATTCTACAAATACAAATGTCTAGTCCGTCGTTCAATATTCATCCGTCATTCATTAAAGCATTTCCGCGTCCGTAATCCAAAGACCTAATTCATATAAAAGCATTAGCACCAAATTTACAGAATGAATCATGGTATGCATAACACCAGGCTGGTTTCCTGCAAGAGGGAAGAATGGAGATAACGGTGGACCTTAATGTATGGAGGTAATGACGGTCTATCAGGTATGGGGGTAACGGAGATTCTTCAACGAATGGAGGTAACGGTGGACCGGTAATGGTGGTCCTTCAGGTATGGTGGAAACGGTGGTCCTAAAGATATGGAGGCAACGCCGGACCTTTAGTTATGGAGGTAAGGGCGACCATCCAAAAAATGGGGGCAACGTTGGACCTTCAGGTGTGAAGGTTACGCTGCTCCTTCAAGGAATAGAAGCAACTGTGGCCCTCAAGGAATGAAGGTAACGGTGAACCTTCAGTTATGGAGGTAACTGATGCCTTTCAATTATGGAGATATTAAAGGTGGTCCTTTCAGGAATGGAAGTAACGATGGTCCTTCAGTTATGTGGATAACAATGGGCCTTCAAGGAATGGTGGTAATGGTGGACCTCCAAACGGTGGTCCTTCAGTTATGTGGATAACAATGGTCGTTCAAGAATGGAGGTAACGGTGGTCCTTCCATTATGGGGGTAACGGTGGTCCTTCAGTTATGGAGGTAATGGTGGATCTTCAGTTATGGAGATTACGGTGGTCCTTCAAGTAATGGAGGTGACGTTTGAACTTCAGGTATATAATTATAAGTAACAGTGATTCTTGGAGTATGGAAGCGACGGTAGACCTTTAGGAATGGAAGTAACGGTGGTCCTTCAATTATGGAGGTAACGGTGGCCCTTCAGTTATGGAGGTAATGATGGATCTTCAGTTATGTGGATAACAATGGTCCTTCAAGTAATGGAGGTAACGTTTGAACTTCAGGTATACAAGTAACAGTGATTCTTGGGGTACGGAAGCAACGGTAGACCTCCAGGAATAGAGGTACCGGTAACGGTGATCCTTCGAGCAATATAGGAAACGGTGGTCCTTCAAGGAATGGAGGTAACGGTAGACATAATTCATGTATGCAGGTAACGGTGGCCCTCCAGTAATGGAGGTAAGAAACATCCTTGAACAAAGGGAGGTAATGGTGATCAGTCAGGTAAGAAGGTAACGGTGAAGCTTCCATGCATGGATGTAACGGTGGACATGTATAGATGTAAAGATGTTTCTTCAAGGAATACAGAAAACCTTGCTCCTTCAGATATGAAGGTAAAGGTGGTCTTTCAAGGAATTAAAGAATCTGATAATTCAGGAGATAATGTTTATTTTGCTTATCTGGTCACGAGAATGTTCGAATTTGGCAGCCACCCTCGGGGTAATTATCGATACGGGTAGGTAGGGCATGATCGAACTCGTTTGATCGATTTCATCTATGTACTATTTCTTCTTTACTTTGTTCTTCAAGACAACTACTGTGTCACTATTTACATCCTCCATATTATACATGTCTCTATAATCCATATCACGAGGTCACAAATGTGAGGTGAAACTCCTGAAAATAAGACTGACGATTGGTTATCGCTATGGCAGACCCGGTATCTGCCATGGTATGACTTTGTCAGGCGTGATCAAAATTATATATATAGACACAAACATTATTCAAATCGGACACAAACATCTATTTCTCTGTCAGATGTACTGGCAGAAAAATAGCGGCCATCTTGGAAAATGGCGACCATTTTGAACTTTGGGCAGAGAAATGTCTTCCACCTTCATCCGTTGTCAATTATTTATGCGAAGATGTATTAGCCCAAACCTTTATTTGAAAATACATTCCTGAATGTAATATCCGCATAAATATGTAGACAGAAAACAAGCAATGAGCGGCCATTTTGGATTTATGTAAATTAAAAATTTTCCCTTGTCTACATCAATCTACATTTTTGATATGTTGTTCGGAATCACTTCAGAGGTTATTTACCGCAAACCCCGTTTCTGTTGCAATTTTTTCTAGGTTTGGTGATTTTCTCGCTAGATTGACTGGACTAGTATTGTGACCTTTCATTGTCGAACGGTATGGGCATTTAATATGGGGGCTCAAGTTTACGAAAACGTCCGTTTTTCTGAACTGACCTGCTGTGCACATACTATTCGGAAGTGGTCAGTTTTTCACGACTGGGATATTCACTTCCGGTCACGAATACTTAGGGAACTTACCGTATTGCCATTAGTGTTTCGCCACTGGTGCCTGTCAGATATTTCCATTCTGAGTGTGATATAATTTATCTTGTGAATCCACAATTTGTACCTCACCTCCTTTCATGTATGGCTCAGGATGTCACCAGTAAACAAGAGGTCCGACCTTATTTTCTTGTCAGATAGTTCAAGAGCATCCAACTTGTTCAGTCTTCTATAATATAAGGGGGAAATTTGCCATCTTTCTCAGATTATTGCTTCGTATGTTGATTTAATGCCATGGAGACTGAATGCACACCCATTTAGCATTTTCCAGCCGAATGTTGTCAGAAGGTGTTATACGGACAGTTCAGGAAGTTATAAACTCTGACAAATGGAGAATGATGTTAATAGAGTAATTAAATTATCAGAGCATTTACCATGATAACATGAAATGTCATTGTCACAAGTAGATGTAAGTTCATTGTCTGCGGTGTTACATGTAGGCTTTAATCTGACCTGAGTGTTCTTCCCTCATATTTGGATAGGTTCTGTAAAACAATTATGAAATCTACTAATATTGTTGATGACCCCTGTTGAATTTGAACAGATCTGTGAAAGTTTTAGTTTTGCTGTGTTCACCATATTTGCAACATAATTGTTTGGAAAATTTTGTTGATCTGCATTTAATCCTGCTGTTGATATTATCATGCTTAAACTACTAAGGGAGCACAAATAGCTGAAATATTGCTGAATGCAACATTAAATTTAATTTTCTCTCTCTTTAAGGAAGCACACCAGAGTTGCGTAAAAAGGCGATGTAGAGATACAATATATACACAGTTCGAAAGATATTCATCAGGAGAGTGACATAGACCCAGGGCTTATTTTTTTTTTGACAAGAATGCTCGTTCAGGTTAAGTGGGAGTTATGCAAATAGTAATCCACGCAAATGGTCACCGGTCACGTTGGGCAAGTATCCATCTGATAGAAGGTTATCAGACAACTCTGACCAACTTTTGTACTGTGATGTGACGATAGCCTACAAATGTGGAACAATGAGTGTTTAGTCAAAATAAATCATTAAAACTGACCTCGCTGGAAATGTTAGCCAGGGTTATTTGATATATGAATCAAGGGAACTACTCTGCTTTCTTCCTGTTAAATTCTTGCAGTCCAGTGTCCCGCCAACATCGTTTCCGGTCTTTTGATTGGACTTAATTCAGTTCTCGCTCATAAACATATTTTAATACATGCGTGGTAAGCAAGATTAGAAATTATCCATGTTGTTTTGTTCAGTGGCAAGGATTACAGTACAAGCAGCTAGAGCCAATTTTAAGTTCCGGTAAACGTATGGGCACCCAAAACATCTGATGCCCAAACTCAAATGAAAAAAAACAAAACGAAAGTGTTTCTGTTCAATTTGAAAGGATTTCTGAACGAAATACTTCTAGAAAAATCTTCTGAGAGCCTCAATATCGATCTGATTGCATTATACTAACAAACCTGTATTTGTGATCGATTACAGGTGGTTTGCGCCAAAATTCACCAACGAAAATTGGATCCTTAATAATGAATTATGAATTGGAACTGGGAGTTTGGGATCGAAACCTGCAAAAAATTCCTAGATGCAGCCCGGACAAGGGCAAAATTAGTTGTACAAAATAGCTGATTTTATGTGATCCGTTGAATAATTTTGATATTGTTTCGATGACATTATGACAGGAGTGTCCAAGAATGTATATGATGACATTATGACAGGAGTGTCCAAGAATGTATATGATGACATTATGACAGGAGTGTCCAAGAATGTATATGATGACATTATGACAGGAGTGTCCAAGAATGTATATGATGACATTATGACAGGAGTGTCCAAGAATGTATATGATGACATTATGACAGGAGTGTCCAAGAATGTATATGATGACATTATGACAGGAGTGTCCAAGAATGTATATGATGACATTATGACAGGAGTGTCCAAGAATGTATATGATGACATTATGACAGGAGTGTCCAAGAATGTATATGATGACATTATGACAGGAGTGTCCAAGAATGTATATGAAGGGATTTGGATTATTCTGAACAACTTATTAGTTGAAGAGATCAGGAAAGAATCTGTCAGCAAATTTTCAAAATGTCAAGCCATTCACATAAGTTTTACCAAGGTCATTTTTGCTTTGGTTCATATAATTTTCTCTCAGAAAAAAATAATTTAAGCAAGAATAAAATACACATATAAGGGCTTGTGTGCATCATCCATCAAGTTTGGTGCATTATTTTTTGTTTATTAATAAATTGCAATGGAACCGTTAATTTTCTGACCCGATGTCGATTGGACCTCCCGGGTACAGAGTGGCAGTGAAAAAACAACCAGCCGTTCCCACACAGGCTCGACAGGACTAGGGTAAAATGTGCATAACCTTTCACGTAACCGATTGGTTACGCAGTGAAGTTGGTGCGTAACCGAACGATCGGTTATGTATGCAAAAAATCACGCGAATGTTGGATCATTCATGCCGGATTTTGAAAAAATAAGGACCTGTTTGTGGACCGGGACCTGGGGATGGAGAGATGATCATGCCCATATTGTGTTTTCCTGTGTTATAAAGTACGTACATGTACATATAATCGGCATGCATGATAGACCACATGTAAAAGGCAGTTTCAATTTCATGACATAACAATAATCATGATGCGATCGAGTTAGAACTTTCACATATTGTGTACACATATTTTATCTTGCCATTACATTAAAAAAATATTATTTTTAGGACATTTTATTTTTTTTCAATTTCAACCACGTCATATACAGACCAAAATT